>JAJAGP010001702.1:0-126299 GCA_025084515.1 Ancistrus triradiatus
TTTTTTTTTCAAATGATAAATTCCAGTTAGATTAACTATTTATGGCTATTTATTGAATATGTTAACCAATTGAAATCAGCCATCATGATGTAGTAGTTGATGGTATTAGTTACTTCTTTCCATCTTCTTGAATCCTTTTCATATTCTGTAGTGTTTGCAGCTTCATTGTGAAAACAATGTTGCTGAGCGCTTGTCAATCTCTCTCTCTCTTTTGATCCATGCACTGTTCATGTTTGGTTACATTGCTGAGCTCCAAGCATTGAAAGAGATTGGCGGTATTACCAGAGTGACTACATACATAGTATAATGTTTTATGTCTAATAGTGAATATATGAAGATTTTTAAAACATGTGTTAACAAAATTAAAAAAAAAAAAATTGAAATAATCAAGAACCATCATTCAATAGTTGATATACCCACATGGCCAACAGATTATTTTGGCAAAGCTTTGCACTACAACACAGAGTTACATTCACAAATGCACTAAAATCTTTATTTTTAAAAAAAGAATCTTTATGTTGACCATGTCCAAGCAGCATAGACTTCTCTGGGCTCATGGGCATCAGGGATGGACCATCACTCAATGGAAACTTGTATTGTGGTCAGACAAATCAGTATTTTTTTTAATTTTTTTTTTTGGGAAGAAATGGAAACATCTGTTAGGTATTGCGAGAAGGTTAAGCAACATTACAAAAGTGGTAAATGCTTTACCATTGCAACTTTTTTAGAAATGTGTAGGTTTATATTGTGTATATTAACAAATTAAATGTAGGTGATCTGAAAAAACATGAAATATCTTGGGTTACATATCTGTACCTCTTCCGCTCTTTGTTAAACCCATGATGATGGGTGATGGATGCTGAATTTTCTCTACAATTTCAGCTTTCATGCTGCATGGTAGGACAATTTAATTTGCCCATTTGCGAAGCCCATTTAGGTATGAAAACCTCTCTCCAATGAATTTCTGGTCCGGCTTAAGAGTATGATCTTTTATCGACTCAGCTTTCATATGCCCTAAGACTGATTATTTTATGAGTTTATGAGTTTCCAGTCCTGAAACTCATACATATGTGTTTTGTGCCTAGATATGACATTAGCAAGCACCAGGTTCTGACCAGTCATGAATTCTGCAATAGTCATCACAGTGGCATCCTGGGATGAGTACAATGGGTAACATCAAGTAATAACACCACAGCAGTTTGCTGCTTAGAGTATTCACAGTTCAACATACACACTTCTGTCATGTTGAAGCAACCTAAAATGAGTTCTTACTGCCTGTTGAGCATCTGAATATCAGATGTTCAAGTGGAAACATCTGCATCTTATTCAATTTTGAATTAATTCCGTCAAAGTGTTGAAAAAGAGGGTGGCTAAATGCCTTCGGTTACTATGGAGACGATACCCTGTTCACATATTGGTCACAGATGCAAGAAACAGACCATCCACTGCAGTAAATTCTTTAGTAGTCTTGCTCTTACAACATTCTTTTATTACAGGTCCCTGTAGTGCGTATGCTAGTACAACTTCCCTCCCTTTGTCATTGGTCGAGCCAGTCCCCAGTGTGACATTTTTTTCTTGATAGTGTTTGGCAAAAACTTCATCCATGTTCTCAGCAGCAACAGAAATGTGAGCAGGGACTACATTTTTTTAAATAAAGTGTCTAGTAATATCCACTACCTTTTTCTACAGTATGTCATTTAGAACTGAGAACACAAGAGAAAATGCTTGTTTGGATCTCTGTGGAGAAGGATTCATACTACAGCATACTGCAACGTGATGACCAAAGAAAATCAAGAAGCGTTGACTATCATAGGCTTTCCTCCATAGTCACCTGGTCTAAATCCCATCAGTCATGGGTACACTTGAAGACATACATGCCCTCCCCTTGTTAAAACATAACATAACTATGGTTTATCACACCTGAGTTCACTGTCTCTAGCCACACCCAGGCCTGATTATTGCAACACCTGTTCTCAATCAGGACATCACTTAAATAGGACCTGCTTGACAAAGTGAAGTACACCAAAAGATCCTTAAAAGCTACACATCATGCCGAGATCCAAAGAAATTCAGAAACAATTGAGAAAGTAATTGAGATCTATCAGTCTGGAAAGGGTTATAAAGCCATTTCTAAAGCTTTGGGACTCCAGCGAACCACAGTGAGAGCTAGATATACACATATACCGAAGTCATAGTCCCTGACCCATCAAGACATTCAAGTCAAGTAAGTTGTAAGTTAAGTTGCAAGTTTCAATTTATTATGTTTCTCAACCACTTCCTGAACAATTTCAGAATTATCTTACAGTATTTTCTTGCTACTAAGCATTGTCCTAGAATGGGAAAGATACAGATAAAGAGAGAGGGAAGAACAGAGAAAGCAGAGGATTCAAAAAGGTATCAAATATTGATGTTTTGGGATACATCTATTTTATAGTGGAATCTGGGTAAGTCAATGAAATATTAACTTGTGACTGGAGGAAACTCAGCTGATATATCACATGTCAGAGAGTGTGTGTAGCCGAGCAGTGGTTCAAGTCACAGAAAGGTTTAATGCTGGTTACAGGAGTACACAGTGCAGCGCCCTCTCCTGAGTATGGGGCTGCTTAGTCATGCTAACTCCTCTCCTCATTGGAGCCAAGGAAGAAGATCTGATCTGATGAGTAACTTTCTTTTCCATCATATAAGAGTGTTGTCTATGTGTGCACCAAGCTGGGAAAGAGAGTGTGAGGCTCTGAGTAATGTGCTGCTAGGAAACCTTGGGTCCAGAAGTTCATCTGGAAATTAATTCGACATATGGAGGTGGGTAGCACCATCACCTCATAGCAAGAAAGTCCTGGGTTCAGTCCCATGTGGAGTGGTCTGGGTCCTTTCTGTGTGAAGTCTGCATGTCCTCCCTGTGTCTGCATGGGTTTACGCCAGGTACTCCGGTTTCCTCCCACAGTCCAAAGACTGAAAGTTAGGTGAATTGGAGATACTAAATTGACTGCCACCATGTTTGATATTGAACTTGTACTGATGAAACTAGTACATCCATGTAACCTTGTTCCTGTCATGAATATAGCCAATATGGAATAAACTCCTCACTTTAGTTCAAGATTCAGACACTCTCCAAATTTTTAGGGCAAAGCTGAAAGCATACTTATTTACACAGGCTTTCTGGAGTCATGTCTGGTCTACCTGCTTTGTCATGCCTTGGCCTTTGGCCCGGAGTGTCACTGTCTGGTGGGAGGTCCACCTGGGCTGGGCTTCGGTCCTCTTGATCTTGACTTCCTTTAATCATCCTTGCTTTAAAGTAGTGTTTCTCAATCCTGGTCCTGGAGCCCCGCTGCTCTGCACGTTTTAATGTTTGCCTTACTCCCAGCACACCTGATCCAATTACTAAGCTCATTAACAAGCCCACTACTGAAAGTGAGTACAAAGTGGGTGTGTTTAAATAGAAAAAGCACTAAAATGTGGGGCTCCAAGACCAGGATTGAGAAACACTGCTTTAAACTAAGGGTAGAGTAGTCAAAAGAGTTTTGTGGTGATCTATGATGTTGAGTTGCTGGCTTCTTTCCTCCAAAGTGCGATCACTCAGGTTTGTTGATTACTGGGGAGGTGGGTTGCTTTTGACTCATGTGATTCCTCTTGGCTGTGTTATCTTCTGGTGCCCCTTTGTAGCTATACTGCTGTATCTATTGCTCCCAGAGTCTCATGCCACACATGGCATCAGCGGTTGTTAACTGACTCTGTGCTCTTAACAATAGCTAATTACATATTCTTCTCTCCAAGCTTGTGTTCCTGAATCAGTTCCAGCCCCACATATTAAGATGTTCCTCCACTTCAGCTCCACTCAAGTTGTTTTCGCCATCAGCACCAGCCCCACCATGCCCAGGCCACGCCAGAGGGCAGTAACTCTCTCCTTCCTCTGGTTGGCTGGAGGATGACGTGCTGCCAAGGACTTTCCTGCCAGAGACTCAAGATACTAAAGAGACTCTGTGTATCAGACTAAATAATGCCGATATGCATAATTTTTACATTATTTTATTCAATGAATTTTAAAAATAATGTTACTTGTTAATATTTACTTAGTTTCTGTATTTTTAACTATTACTACAGACTAGATAAATTAGTTTTATTCTTACATATCATCTAAGCCACCCAAGGAGGATGGGTCCCTTTTTGAGTCTTGGTCCTCCCAAGGTTTCTTCCTTATAAGTTTTATGGAGTTTTTCTTGCCACTAGGCTTGCTCAATTTTTGATTGGCCAAGATAGATATAAGAATTCAAAAATGTAAAGCTGCTTTGAGATAATGCTCCATTGTAAAAAGTGCTATATTAATAAATTTGACTTGACTTGACTGTCCAGTGTAGCAGAGAGTCTACATTTTTTGTGTCTATCAACATTGAAGATGCAATGAATTTGTGACAGGTAGCATCTTCTGTGCCATTGTAACAAAACACTTCCAACACCAAACAGTTTGGCTGGAAATCTTTCACACACAGCTCTTAATATTGTTGCATGCACTGTTAACTTCGTCTTGAATATATAATATGTACAGATGGCAACATTTATTACAACAGATTTGACACATTTATGCAAGCACACACACACACACACGTTTGTTTCTCTATCAGTGTGGGGACCTTTCATTGACATAATGATCCCTGTAGCTTATTAATCCTACACCTGCACCTACCCTTAACCCTAATATTAACCTCAGTATCCTACATCTTTTGACTCTTTTGTAAAGTTAGAGTTTTGAAAGTTACAGTTTTTGTAAAAAATATATATTTTTTCCTAGTGGAGGCCAGCAAGGTGACCCACCATGTAAAAAATGTCTGAGCTTTCTATCATTGAGGGGACATTTGGTCCCCGCAAAGTAATACATACATGATACACACACACACACACCGGTGTCAAGCTATTTGGTGGTAGGGTAGTATCATCATTTGGATCTGTTTTGCCTTATCTGTGTGAGGACGACTTGGAACAATGATCTCTGAATTCTTAATTACACTAAGTTCATTACCTTTATGACAGCATGAAATATATAATGCTTCCCAGTTTCATAATGCAGGCAACACATCATAATGTTATGTACTTGCAGGTCTGTCATCAGAAACCCTTTATCATATCAGACATGGAGAACACATCACATAGTCTGTCATGGAATTCAGCCAAGATTTATGAGACCCATCCGTACAGTGTGAGCGCATCACAATGATCCCAAGATGCGACTACAATTCAGACAGACATTGCAAAGACAGAGAAAGCATATGGGGAGTAAAAAAGGTATAAAATATTGATGTTTTGGGATGCCACCCTTTTATAGTGGCATCTGTGTGAGTCTGTGTGATATATCACATGTCAGAGTGTGTGCATGTGTGTGTGTGGCTGAGCAGTGATAACAAGAGAGAATGAGTTAGGCCTAGGCTGGCATTTTATAGAGAAATGTAGTCGTAGCAGTAGTTTCACTAGAAATAGCAAGATGATTAGTTTTAGTCCATTTTTAGGCATTAGGATCTGACTTGTTTGTTACTTGAGAGGGTGTGTAAAACATAAAGCCAACACTGACTAGAGACCATTCTCAGCACAACAGAGGAATACAATGCATTCGGAAAGTCTACAGACCCTTTCATTTTTTCACATTTTGTTATATTGAGTCCTTGTGCTAAAATAAAAAAAATAAGTTACATTAATGACAGTGAAGCTCATTCAATACTCCATAAAGAGAAAGTGAAAAGAGAGTTTTAGAAATTTTTGTATTATGTAATAAAAAGGAAAAAGTAAAATTTTGCATGGATATAAGTATTCAGACCTTGATTGGAGTTCACCTGTGGTAAATTCAGTTGATTGGACATGATTTGGAAAGACACACACCTGTCTATAGAAGGTCTCACAGCTAACAATGCATATCAGAGCAAAAACCAAGCCATGAGAAGGAAAGAACTGTCTGTAGAGCTCATAGAGGATTGTGCGGAATCATACATCTGGAGAAGGGCGACTAAAAAGTTCTGCTAGGCTGAAAGTTCCCAAGAGCACAGTGGCCTAAATAATTCTTAAATGGAAAACGTTTGGAACAAACAGGACTTTCCCTAGAGCTGTCTCACCAACTTAAGTAATCAGGGGAGAAGGGCTTTGGTAAGACAGGTGACCAAGAACCTAATGGTCATTCTGGCTGAGCTCCAAAGATCCTGTGTGCAGATGGGAGAAACTTCTAGAAGATCAACATCACTGCAGTCTGTCCTGGCCTGCCTGCCTTGTCCCCTTTTAGCCTGGAGCGTCAGGTTGCGTCTGGCTGTCTTCTGTTTTCAGTTCCTCTTGACTTGACTTGTACATCCTTCCTTAGACCTAAGGCAGAGCTGGGGGTTCATAGTCCAAGAGTCCCTTATGGTGATCAGAGGACGTTGGGTTGCGTCTTCGCCTCCGTGGGGGGTTTTTGCCGATGTCTCATTTTGATCCTCTTTCTTTTTTTACCTTCCGGTTCTAATTCTTCCTTTTTTCCTGCTACCACCCTTCCCTCCCTTTCCTTTTTGCCTGCTCCACTTTTCTCCTTAATAATAACTAAATTACATTTTCCTGTTCTCTCCGGTCTCTTCTCCTAGCGGTGTTTTCCCGTTACCTTTTCCTTTTTTTCCTGCCCCACTCTTCCCTTTTTCCATCCCTTTCCCATCCTCTTCACTCCCTCTTCTCCCTTCCCCAACCCTCCTCCTCTCCCTTTCGCCCCCTCTTCTCACCTTTTCCCCCGACCCTCTTCCTTCCCTCTTTCCCTCTATATGGTTTAATCTGGGGATGAAGTGGCCACCGCCAACGACTTTCCTGTTTAAAGAACTCAAGAATCCTGACTGGTGTATCGGACTACTTACTGTCAGTGGGCATTTTTGAACATTTATGAAACTAATACTCCTGACTTATTATGTTTAGATTAATATTATTCATTTCTTACATTTATCCTCTCCGGCCGGCCCAAGGATGATGGGTCCTTTTTTTTGAGTCTTGGTCCTCCCAAGCTTTCTTCCTCATAACACTTACGGAGTTTTTCCTTGCCACTGTTGCCCTAGGCTTGCTCAATTTGGGATTGGACGTAGATATTAGGAGATAATGTAAACTTGTAAAGTTGCTTTGAGACAATGCTCCATTGTAAATATATAAATAAATCTGACTTGACTTGACTGCAGCACTCCACCAATCTGGGCTTTATGGCAGAGTGGGCAGACAGAAGTCAGTAAAAGACACATGAATGCCCATCTGGAGTTTATGGGTGCTTTTTTGCATACTCCAGATGGGCTTTCATATGTCTTTTACTAAGGAGAGATTGTTTTTTATTTTATCACAAGTCCACAACATAACAAAATGTGAAAAAAGTGAAAGGGTCTGAAGACTTTCCAAATGCATTGTACATGGTGGAGACAACATGGTTGGTGTGTCCCTGGTAAAATTGCACTCCCTAATCAGGAATAGGAACATGGACAAAAAACAATCTCAGAATGGTTAAGACTTTGCGGAAACATAGAGGTTTTAAAAACGCAATATAATATGGATAAACCAAGCACAAGTGAACAAAAATAGGGAAAACCATTTATAACATGAACACAAAGACATAACAAAAAACAAACCTATGCATGTAATGGGGATCCCTATGTAATGGGGAGCTTTATGGATGAGGAACTTTAGGGGCCAACCTGCAGACCACTTTGGGCCCCTTACTACCAAATGAACTTCGTTTAAATGCCACAGTCTACCTGAGTATTGTTGCTGACCATGTCCATTGCTTTATGACTACAGTGTACCATCTTTTGATGGCTACTTCCAGCAGAAGAATATGCCATGTTACAAAGCTCAAATCATCTCAAGCTGGTTTCTAGAACATGAGTACAGTTCACTGTACTGAAATGGCCTCCACAGTCACCAGATCTCAATTCAAGACAACATCTTGTTGAGTCTATACCACAAACATTTAAGGCATTTCTGATAGGAAAAGTGGGTCCAACCCAGTAGTAGCAAAGTATTCCTAATAAAGTGGCCGGTGACTGTATATGAAATGTACCAAAAGGTATGTTGCAACCTTCCAATGACGTAATGTTATGTTGGTGAGGGGCAAGCATTGTGTGGTTTTGCTGTCCTGTGTCTGTCAACATTGAAAATCCAGCTTCACACAAGTATGGTAATTTGTGAAAATGTAGCATCATCCGTGCCATTGTAACAAAACCAAGTGCATTACACTACCACTTCCATGGTTTCGGCTTCGTAGTTGTACCCCAACACCAAGCAGTTTGACTGAAAATCTTAGTCAAACAGATCTTAGTCACAGCTCTTAATATTGTTGCATGCACTGTCAACTTTGACCTAGACTTATAATACGTGGAGATTACAACATTCGTTACAACAGATTAGACCCATTTATGCAACACACAAACACATGCAATCTTGTCTGCTATCACTGTGGGGACCACCCACTGACATAATGATTAATGTAGCTAATTAATGATACATCTACCCCTAACCCTAACCCTGTCCATAACCTTAAAGTCGGCAATCTAGAGCAAATCTTTTGACAATTTGGTTTTCCAAGAGAAAGTTGCAGTTTCTAATTTGTCATTTCATATCTTTATTATCTCACATTTTTATCATTTTAATTGCACTTCACGTTTTTAACCCACACACCTTATATCCTTGTTATAAGTAACTGAATTTGTTAAAAGCCAGAGAGAGAGAGAAACTTCAGAATTAATTGAATTCAGTTGTTCTGATGTTGGTGTTGCTCTGTATTATTGTATCTACTAGTGTGCTTTGTGTGTCCAGTTAGAGTAAATTAATTTAGTTATTACTTGACATTAGATTAGAGGGTTATTTTAATTACTTTTCAAAACAGAATTTCAGACAGCCAATTATAGCTATTCAACTGTAGCCTTTCTTATGACTGCATTTGTATTGTTCACTTGCATGTTCACTGAATAAGTGCCTGTTCAGTACATAATTACAGCAGCTGTATATTAGAATGGAATAAGAGAACCTACATTAGCATATAATAATAGAATATTTTCAGTTAAGGTTTAATGAAAAAGTCTATCCCTTCCTGATTTCTTCTATTATTTGTATTCTTCTGTTATTATTTTTTCCACTCATAATTGTTTTGGGTCTTCAGATTTAATTTACGACAAAGACAATCAAAGTAAACATAGAATGTGGGGTTTAAATAATTGTTTCATTGACTGATGGAAAAGAATATGCAAGATCAACTGGCCTTGTGTGAAACAGTAATTGCCTTTTTTGTTATCAGTCAACCAATTAATCGCAATGAAATGATAATTCTGTTTAATTACACTAGAGAACCCAGACTTTATTACTGCTTGTCCTGTTAAAAATAATAACTTGAACAAAGACCTCATCCAGGAAGTCACAAAAGAACCCAGATGGACATATAAGAGCCCACAGCCCTCACTTGCCACAGCATTTATAATTCCACTATCTAGACAGAGCAAAGCATCCTGATTTGCTCCCACCTATCCTGGTCAGTGATGCAGGTCTATAGTCTACCTCCAAAATTCAGTGGGTGTAGGAAAGGGTACAGCGCGCCAGTACATCAGTGTTCATAAACGGACCAACCAACCATCATACGGAGAACCCACAAGGAATTTAAACCCAGGCAGTGAAGAACTTCAATTTTCAGCAACTGGCTCTTATCCCCAGGCCACCAGAGCTACTTGTTAAAATTAGACTAGACAAAAATTGCATGCATATATACGTATATATATATATATATATATATATATATATATATATATATATATATATATACACAGTGGGGCAAAAAGTATTTAGTCAGCCACTGATTGTGCAAGTTCTCCTACTTAGAAAGATGAGAGAGGTCTGTCATTTTCATCATAGATACACTTCAACTATGAGAGACAAAATGAGAGAAAAAATCCAGGAAATCACAATGTAGGATTTTTAAAGAATGTAATTGTAAATCATGGTGGAATAAGTATTTGGTCACCCACAAACAAGCAAGATTTCTAGCTGTCACAGACCTGTAACTTCTTTTTTAAGAAGCTCTTCAGTCCTCTTCTCATTACCTGTGATAATGGCACCTGTTTGACCTCGTTATCTGTATAATAGAAACCTGTCCACAGCCTCAAACAGTCAGACTCCAAACTCAACCATGGCCAAGACCAAAGAGCTGTTGAAGGACACCAGGAAGAAAATTGTAGACCTGCAGCAGGCATGGAAGAGTGAATCTCCAATAGGCAAGTAGGTTGGTGTGAATAAATTAACTGTGGGAGCAATTGTAAGACATGCACACGGCCAAAAGTATTTGGACATTTTCTTCTTCTACACATTTCTGCGATTAATATGGCTTGAACCTTTTAACGTACAGACACGGTTCAAACACCGTTACATTAAATTCAAACTGTAACTGAAATCGATGATATCACCACAGACCACTCATTGAGACTCAGCGACCTGTTATTACATAAACATATAAAAGTATTAGGTCACGCCCCTACACAAGGCCCTTTATTGGGACACGCCCTCACATATGGCCAAAAGAATTGGGACATGCTATCCAACGTGGCCAAATGTATTGGGACACCCTGGCACACAGCCAAAAGTATTGGGACACACATCCGCACGTGGCCAAAAGTATTGGGACACGCGACCAGGCACAGCCAAAAGTATTGGGACACACACCCGCACTTGGCCAAAAGTATTGTGGACACACTCCTGCAGGCAGCCAAAAATATTGGGACATTGGGATTGTGTGTGTGTGTGTGTGTGTGTGTGTGTGTGTGTGTGTGTGTTTGTGTGTTCCACCCCGTAAAGCACTGACCCCCATCATGTGCCCTGTGCTCTTGGATAGGGTATGGAGAGTGGGTGAGAACATTCAGAAAATGCCATTATCCAGAGTGACCTATAAAAGTGTTTTGTATTCTTAGTAGCCATTACCTCTTGCTATCAAAGAGCCAAAAACACAATCCAACTAAAACTCTAATATGGGTTGATGAAGGAGAAACAAAAAAAATAGTAACAAAAGATAAGAAAACTAAAAGGATTTTATGTTAGCTTGCTATTGAGTAATCCTACTAGCATTATAAGGAAATGCTGTCATTAGAATACATTAGCCAAACATAGAAACTATTATTTGCATTACGTCTTAGCTATTAGCTAGCTAATATTAACACTGAGATGTTGTTTAAGCATATAAAGTAAAATATCAAACTAGCTTGGTAGTTAGATGAAATAAGCTGTTTAATAAGCTGTCATTGTACCCTACCCTGCAGTAACATTATCTCAATGTGGAAGAGAAAATGAGATCATATAGATTGCAGTGGTAGAGATGCGTACTGTCCGGCTAAAAACACAGCAAAAATGATCATATGTTTTGATCTGGACAGGTATGCTGATTAACCAGCTCTACAAGCAATACCAGGCGAGTTCTCCAGCTAAACTGGCACTGGACTAGCTCTAACCAGCATAAACCAAACTGGAACATGGAACTAGTATGGGCTTGTTGATTGACTAGCTTACCAACATCCAAAACATATTCTGTTGTTTTTAGAAGGGGGAACCAGGGAATGCATGGTTATAGCAAACGTCAAAAAATTTGTACTCACAATATAAAATTTGACTTCCTAGCACTCCTGACCGGATAATGTTTTCCCCCTATAGAATTCTATGAAAGCGGGCTGCATGTCCAATAATTTTATACAGAGAGTTTATAAACAGGTACACAGAGCTCTGCTATCTCAAAGTAGATTGAATTTAAACAAATAGGACAGCTGTTCGACACATTCAACAGTCTTATTGAATACATAGCGAGTGATGAATAATTTAGCCACACGGTTTAAGGGAAAAGCATGCTTCTTGTGCAGTTGTCAGAGATTTAGAAGTGGTGATCTGCATGCATCTAATGCAGCCTGTTTGTTATTTCTTGGCCAGTGGTAAGGAGATAAATAAATCCAAAGAAAAACACCTAGCTGATTGATTTATTGTTGTAATTTTATATTTAACAAGACTGTTTGATGATATTGATTGAGCATAATAAGCACAGTTTTTAAAACATGGCCCATTTTGTCAAAACATTACACACAATTTTCACACACAAGAGTATCAGAACACTTCAGATCCTTTGCAACATGAAACACTTTATTCAAAACTATACAATAATTTAGAACACAATTTTGCCACCATTTGACACACACAGGGTTCATGCGATCTCTGCTAATTGACAAAAAAATGAATGATAGAAATGTCGGATTGCTGCAAAACTCGACATGTAGTTATGTCTCAGGCAAACATTTAATGTTTGCATGGCTCTCAGGGGCTAGTTTTGAATAGTGTTACTCTTGGTTAGAGATTTTTGACTGCTAGACATGTCTCTATAATGCATGTAATGACATTTTGGCCAGTTGACAGATTTTGAGAAGGGGCACATCATTGGATGTGCGTACAGTAAAGCAGATCTGACCCGAGGTTCTGCTTCTTGAGTGTCAGGTTTCACTAACTGTGTGTTATTTGTAATTTAGTATGAATGCAACTGTAAAAACTGTATTATAAATAAAGTTGACAATTAAGTGTTATGCTCTGGTGGCTCAGTGCTAAGGGCCAGCTGCTGTAAATGGCAGTGCCCAAGGGCCTGGATTCAAATCCTGGATGGAATGTTTACAGAACACTGTGATGGTCTTGTGCAAGATGTACTTCTACATGTACTTCAACAATCCTGGTATCACTGAAACAAAGCCATTTTCTTGTAGTTAATGTGTAGTTAAACTTTGACAAACAGCGGCAAAAGTTTAACAGTTATACACAGACAGTTCATATTTCCAGTGGCAGCCTTACACTGTTACAACCCCAAATTAGAAAAAGTTGGGACAGTATGGAAAATGCATATAAAAAACATTCATTTTGACTATTATTTAATTGCAGACAGAATGAAACCTGAGATATTTCATATTTTGTCTGGTCATTTCTTAATAAAAAAACATCCATTCCTGCATTCCAAGTCAAGTCAAGTCAAGTCAGATCTATTTATATAGCACTTTTTACAATGGAGCATTGTCTCAAAGCAACTTTACAAGTTTAGATTATCTCCTAATATCTACGTCCAATCCCAAATTGAGCAAGCCTAGGGTGACAGTGGCAAGGAAAAACTCCCTAAGCGTTATGAGGAAGAAACCTTGCTAGGACCAGGTCTCAAAAAGGGACCCAACCTCCTTGGGTGGCGTAGATGATAAATCTAAGAATGAAACTAAAGTCATGGAGTCCTACTTCAAATAAAATGTGAAATACGCACATCGGCATTAAGTAGTTTGATACACAGAGTCACTCTAGGATCCTGAGTCTAAGCAGGAAAGTTGTTGGCGGCACTTCGACCCCAGATAACTGGAGGAAGGTGAGCCTTACTGCCCTCCGGTGTGGCCTGGGTATGGTGGGGCTGGAGCTGATGACGGAAGCAGCTTGAGTGAAGCTGAAGCAGATGAACATCATATGTGGGGCAGGAACTGGTGCCGGAACATGGCTCGGAGAGAAAACAGAAAGTGCAATTAGTTATTGATTAAGAGCACAGTGTCTATCAACAATCACTGATGCCATGTGTAGCATGAGACCCCGGCAGCATTAGCTATAGTAGCATAGCTAGAAAGAGGAGAACTGGTAGGTAACACAGCCAAGAGGGATCACATGAGACATTGGCAACCCCACGGGAGGCAGAAGACAGCAACCCAACGTCTCTTATCACCATAAGACTCTTTGACTACGAACCCCCAGCTCTGCCCTTAGTCTAAGGCAAGGATGCACAAGTCAAGATGGGACGGGGGCAATTTATAGCTAGTAATGAATTAAGTAGACTAAATAATGATGTGATTTCAACAGGTGATTGTAATCATGATTTGGTGCAAAAGCAGCATTCAGGAAAGGAGTCTTTGAGTCTTTGATGTGTGAAATGATTGAACTGTTTAAAAACAATGTACATCAAAGAAAGATTGGAAAGAATATATTTCTCCCTCTGCAGTGCATAATATCATTAAACGATTCAAGGAATCGGGAGGAATTTCAGTGCGTAAAGGCCAAGGGCACAAGTTTAAGTCGAACACCAGTGATCTTTGATCCCTCAGATGGCACTGCATCAAGAACCATCTTTCAACAATAGCCAATAGAACCACATGGGCAAGGGATTACTTTGGCAAACCTTTATCAAGCACTACAATACATACAAGCAATACATTCACAAAGCCACTTAAAACCTAACTGTGCAAAAAAGAAGCCTCATGTCCAGAACCATGTTAACCATGTCCAGAGTCGACTTCTCTGGGCTCGGAGGCATCTAGGATGGACCATCACACAGTGGAAACATGTATTGTGGTCAGACCAATCAGCATTTCGGATCTTTTTGCTCCAGACCAAAGTTGAAAAGGACCATCCGGACTGTTATCAGCAACAAGTCCAAAAGTCAGGCTCTGTCATGGTATGGTGTTGTGTCAGGTCATTTACATTTCTGTCATGGCAGCATTAATGCAGAAAAGTACATAGAGATTTTAAAGCAACATAATTACTGGGCGGGCCTGCCTGCAGTCCTGATCTGTTCCCAATGGAGAACGTATGGAGAATATTAAAACGAAAATTGCGAAAACAACGCACTGTGCCGCTTGGTGGAAGTTTCAGTCAAGTTCTCGAGTTGCTAAAGACTGTTATTTGTCAGTGATGTTTGTTTTATTTAGGAGCCCAGCACATATCTCAAATTTTAGTTATTTATATACTGCCTTTAACAATAGATATTGTCTCAAACAGCTTTCTTTCCTTTCTGTATCTCTTGTCTGCTCTTTTCTGAGCCATTCTTTCTGCCTTGCTATCTACTAAGCCATTTCTCTTGACAGAGAGTAATAAAGTTGAGAGACGATCATTTATTATTGGATTAAAACACAAAAGACAGTGATGGATGAAGAGGCTTAAGATGAGAGCTTACACACTGATACTCTTACTGAGTCAAAAGAGTGCCTCTATTTTCAGCAGTAGAATGTGATTTAGTGAAGTCAAGGGTGGAACTGAAAGATAGCCAAAACAACTTTCAGGAAGGCATTGTTTTAGAATGAAAATGCATAATGCAGCTATGTAGGTTAAAAACATTCTCTAGATTCAACAAACAAATAAGAAGAAAATGGCCAAGACATGAAAATTTGACCTCTTACTAACTGAATTTACTTCAATTATTGTCAATGATGAAGGTCCAAACTTTACTGTGATTGATGCAAACTTCAGCAATCACATTAACAAGTTACATTAACACATTAATGTAAAACATTTTACATCCTAAAACATTTACTGAGTCAAAGGGTCAATGAATTATGAATCACTTTGATTGATTTCTTTAACGTTGTAAACTCTGATGAGCCTTGAGTTCTGTATGGTTTTACATCACATGGGTGCCTGTCTATGTGTGACGTTTGTCAGGTGGTTGTAATATTTTGGCTCAACAATGTAGGCAGATGGACTTCTGTGATGTTTTAAACAAATGTGGTGATAAACACACACACGCACACTTGTCTTTCTATCATTGCGGGGACCTTCCATTGACATAATATTACTGTAGCTAATTAATGATACACCTACACCTAATCCTAACCTTAACCTCAGTAACCTAAAGCAGCTCTTGTAGCTTTTTTAAAGGCAATTTTCCTGGTATGGACCAAAACAATGTCAGATTTTTGCAGCGTTGAGTGGGCAAATGTTGACACCATTACTAGAAATTTGCATTTAGCATACTTTATCAAAAAGGTTATGACCGAACCGTTACAGATTCATATTTTATGGTTTCAGAACAGGTGCCAAGAGTCCATTACACAGATTAATATACCAAGATGGCAAGAACACTGTGTGGGCAATGGTTTAAGAACCCAAATTGACGACCAAAAGGATGTCATTGGAAAAGAGGAGAGGAAAGTCTTAAAATGGAATGATGGGAAAGGAAAAATCAGACTGCACCACCACAGACTGCACCAAATCAGTCCTGGGTGCTTTTTATAATAACGTACAAACACCAGTATTAAGAACTATGCTGAAATACCTATGAACAATAACTATTTACTCTGTTCACAATTTTTTTGTTTGTTTTTTGGATTTCAAAAATTTGCAAAAATGTCCTGAGACAGTCTCATTAGCAGTCGAGTAACATGTTATAATCATGCATTTAAATATCTCTGTAGAAATGAAGGGGTGTGATTTAGATTCTTCTGGTGTGACTCTTTCTATGTTCCTCTGCCTACAAGTGTGAGTCTGTTTGGTGTTATGAGCTGTGAATTAATGTGGTCATGCACACTAACCCTGCGCTGGACAGCTGTTGAGCTTTTTTGTCAAAACAGGATCAGCATGCATAACCTAATAATGCCATGAAGGCACAGAACCCGCTAGCACAAGTGGTCCAGACATTTGCTAAAGTCAAATTTATTTATAAAGCTCTTTTTTTTACAATGGAGCAATGTCTCAAAGCAGATTTACAAATATCTAGGCCCAAAGCTGAGCAACTGTGGGGTGACAGTGACAAAGAAAAATTTCCTAAATGTTAAAAAAGGAAGGAAGAAAGGAAAAAACCTTGGAGGGACCAAGACTCAAAAAGGGAACCATCCTCCTTGGACAGCCTAGTTGATATAAGTAAGATTTTAATTAAGTTAACTAATTAATATGTTTATTAATTTATCATTTTAAATTAATTTATCATTAAGATAACTGAAATTGCTTTAATTGCAATGGAACAGGTGATATTAAGCCACCCTCCAGCACCTCCAAACGTTTTCCTTCACTGATACCACAGGTTTCCTCTTGTTCACTCAAATAACACCCCACAGCAATGCAGAGGCTTACCTCAATATGTTTGAGGCAATGGCGATGGCATGTGGTTGGCCACCAGATAAATGGGAGATCCAACTCCACACATCCTGACAAGTGAAAAATAGCAGGTGGCTCTGAATTCAGCACCACAGTTGGATTACTCATCAATCAAGCAAGCTATGCCAGAGTGGGTGAACTTGACACAAAACGGACAATGTTGGTGCTGATATGAATTTAAAATGAAGAAATCTAAATTTCTCACATGAAATCCACTTTTCTCACATGTTTGAATTTGATCAAATACTGCTGAATTCCTGTAAATAGCAGGTCCCCTCAATCCAGCTGGATCAGTATGAGGAACAAATGGCTCTGGCTTGGCTTGTAGCTGGATGAGTGGGTCCAATGTCAGTAGATCAACTCCTTGGCAACAGCCACCTAACAAGCAGAACAACACCTCCCAGCATTCAGTACAAACTGTCATGCTCAATGTACACAATAAGGGAATGGAGAGAGACATAAGTGCAAGTGTGTGAGATTTATTGAGAACAGACATGGTGAGAAGAAAGGTAACAACCAACACAACCAGACTATGCACTACACCAAACTGCAACTAGTGCTAACATGGAGACAAGCTAATACAAACTGAGTAAACACTGGATAGTAAACACTAGATAACAATAGACACTTTGCGAAACTGCTGGGTTGAGCAGCTGTACCCATGTTGCATGATTTTATGAATGTATAAGGCAGTGTTTCTCAATCCTAGTCCTGGCGCCCCACCGCTCTACATGTTTTAATGTTTTCCTGCTCCCAACACACCTGATCCAACTACTCAGCTCAATAACAAGAACTTTATTGAGTTAAAGTGGGTGTGTTTAAACAGGAGAAGCACTAAATTGTGCAGAGCGGTGGGGCACCAGGACCAGGATTGAGAAACACTGGTATAACCAGTGCAGGCAGGTCCAGTAAAAAGAGCATGCTGCATTAATGTTGAATGTACATTCACTGACAAAAAAAATAACTCACTAAGGAGTTGTTGGAATCGACAGAACCTTTATACGTATGAATATAATGGTGTAAGTGGTTTCATGATTACATTACATTATAGTAACCTGTTGAGTCGCCTCTAGCCTGGATACAAGATAAGATACAGATGATCAATGGAGGCAAACAGGTTCTGTATGGTATCCTGTGGCACATTTCCCCACAGATGCTGCAGCTGGGTCTGTAGGTCCTCATCCATCACACCAGCAGTTTGGGCAGTTTGTCGATCAAACGCAGGATTGAAGCGCTCATCACAAGGCCTCCATACTCGAACCCAATTATTGTGGGATCTCAAACAGAACCTGGATTCAATGGCAGGCCACATAATGGGTGCCGTGACAAAAAGTTTCCTTCTGCTGGAAATGGTCCACCCAGAGACAGGGGTGTATAGTGAAGGTGTCACCTGTGTCTGGATGGTGGACAACAAAACTGTGGGAGCTGCTCATGCTTGTTGGTGGATCAAACCATTCTCTTTACTGGTGGTCTGTCTGGGCCCTCTGGTGCCTGTCACTGTGTGTGCGTGCCATCGCAGCTAGGCCAGAATGACCTAGATGGCGGGCAATTAATTGAAACGACCATCCTGCTTCTCTCAGTTCAATAATGCGCCTCCTCTCAAAAGCATGTCAACAAGGCAAAATGTCTTTGACTGTGTCGTAGAGGCATGTCTACCACTCAACGATCCCTCACCAAGAGGTACACTACCATAAAGTAACTTCTGAGAGTCTTTTTATAGGGTATGGGGGACAGATTACAACCTCTTGTGACAAGTGTAATCAGACCACACCTGTAATCATTTACATATCTGCCTGAGACATAACAGCACCCAACACTTCTACCTAAATGTTTGTTTGTTTTTTGTCATTGACTGTACATCACACAGAATTGCTGAAAATCGTTTTCTAATTTTTGTCAAACAATGCATATGTCTGTCAAAACTTGTCAGTAAGGGTGAGAAATGTAACAGTCACTCGTTGTCCATGGCCACTTAATCCAGTTTAGGGTTGGGGGGCCCTAATCGGCAGCACAACGCACAAGGCAGTAACCAACCTTGGGTAGTACACAAACACACACACACACACACACGCACACACACTAATCCTAACTTTCCATTGACGTAATGATTACAGGATATAATTAATACCACACCTACACCTACCCCTAACCTTAACCCCAGTAACCTAAAACAAATCTTTTGACCCCGCAAAGTGTCCCCACAAGGTAATATAAACACACACACACACACACACTCACAGGAACACTTGAGAAGCCAATTGACCTAAGGCATGTCTTTGGAATGTGAGGGGAAACCCATGCAGACACAGGAGCAACATGCAAACACAAAACATGCAGCAGCCAGTCTGGGCTGGGATTCAAACTCTAGTCTCTGGAGCAATGAGGCGACAGAGCTAAACTCTGTGAAACCGGTGTAATAGTGATGTGATTTTTGCAGTCTGCAAGAATTCACAAGTAAACCCAACACTTCCTAGCGTGCTAAATATATGAAACTATTTCACTCCTCAAAACATTAGTCATTCCACTTAAGTACACTGGCACTTAAGTAGAGTCTTCCTTTCTGTGTAACGTGATACAAATGTCAATACATGATCAACCTCAGCTTTAAATGGTCTCCTGGTCTTGTACATCTGGAAAGAGATGCCAGCTGTTTTCCATATCATGACTTCTTTCTTGTAAGAGGAAAACACAGACTGCAGGTCAGTATGCAATAAACCCCCCATTTAATAGTTTAACAGTTTCACAGAAAACTGACAATGTGACAAGTAATTAAATTCGCCCATAGCAAAGCGTCACTGCAGGAAGTGCTCACATTAAGCCAAGAACAATGACTGAGGCATTAAAACAGTACAAAAATTATTAGATATTTAAATGGAAATTCAACCAGACCAAATTAAAATCTGTACTTCAAAATTTTTTAGCAGCAAATACACAGTCCAAATTGAGGCACAACCATACTGGATTATGTCTACACTCATATCATGCATCATGATGCATTCAGGACCCAGCCATGCCCTCACCTGGGACAGTCTGACTACACTGTATTATACAGTGGTACCTCGGTTCTTGTCATTAAATCGTTCCAGAAGGCTTGTCAAGAACCGAAAATGACAGAGCAAAATTTTCCCATAAGGAATAATGTACATTGAATGAATTCCAGCCCCCAAATTTGAACAAAAATTCTGACTTTGAACTTGAGCACCTTAAATACAACACTCAACGGTCAAAGATGATGCACTTGATCCAGTAAAGTCGGTGGAGATAATGCATCAACAAAACCCAAAAGAAGAAGAAAAATATGAGTCTGAATCACAGGCATATATATATTATATTATATATTTTATTATAATATTATGTATATGTATATTAATATACGTTTATGGGTGCAATTTCAGACAGCCCTCATTCACACTGCCGCCAACAAACCAAAATTGCAAAATAGTCTGAACCCAGATGGCATTTTGTCATCGGCTTCATGACACATCCAAAATGGGTGATATTGAACCTGACTTACAATGGGAGCCAGCAATGAATGTATTAAACCAGCAAAAAAGTGGGAACAAAACTATGCACAAGCGAGAGGACACTAACTTACACAAAAATTTGATTACAAAATACTTCTTATAACTATTAAAGCTCTACATGGCCTGGCCCCATCATTATCTGAGTGAAGCACTTAGAGTCTTACAATCCAGCACATCTACTTTGTTCGCAGGGTACAGGATCCTTCTTTTATTTCCATAAAATTAAAAAAGTCACAGCAGGGGAAAAGGCTTTTTCATACAGGCCCCCCAACTTATGGAATAACTTTCCACTTTAGTTCGGAGACTCAGACACTCTACAAATTTTTTTAAGTCTAGGCTAAAGACTACTTATTTACGCAGGCTTTTGACTAGATTTAGACCGGGATGCATGGCTTGGGTCACTGGGGCCGGAGTCTGGAGTCATGTCTGGCCTGCCTGCCTTGTCCGTTAGCCAGGAGTGTCTGGTGGGCGGTCTGGCTGAACTGGGGCTTCAGTCCTCTTGATCTTGGCTCGTGCTCCTTGCCCTTAGACTAAGGGCAAAGCTGGGGGTTCATAGTCAAATGAATATGGTGATCAGAGACGTTGGGTTGCTGTCTTCTGCCCTCCCATGGGGTTTTCCGAATGTCTCATGTGATCCCTCTTGGCTGTGTTACCTTCCGGTTTTAATCTTTCGCAGCTATGCTGCTATAGCTACTGTTGCCAGGGTCTCATGCTAACACTTGGCATTAGTGAATTGTTAATAGACACTGTGCTCTTAATCAATACCTAATTTACATTTTCTGTTTTCTCCTCAGAGCTGTGTTTCCCGTTTCCAGCCCCCACACATGATGTTCATGCGCTGCTAGCTTTCACTCAAGCTGCTTCCATTATCAGCTCCAGGCCCCACCATACAAGGGCCACACAAGGAGGGTGGTAACTCTCTCCCTCTATGGTTATCTGGGAATGAACTGCCGCCAAAGGCTTTCCTGCTTAGACTCAAGATCCTGGAGTGACTCTGTGTATCGGACTAAAAAAAACGTTTTTAATGCCGATGTGCATATTTGAGACATTTTACTTGAACTATGACTCCATGACTTTAGTTTCATTCATTAGTTTCATTCGTACATTTATCATCTTAACGCCACCAAGAGGTTGGTTCCCTTTTTGAGTCTTGGTCCTCTCAAGGTTTCTTCCTCAGAACACTTAGGGAGTTTTCTTTGCCACTGGTCAACCTAGGCTTGCTCAATAAAGGGCATTGGACGTAGATATTAGGAATAATGTAAAATTGTAACGTTGCTTTGAGACAATTGCTGACTTGAACTTGAGAGGTCAACTGGCTTATCACCCCACCCCACCCCCAAACCCAAAAGCAGTGAAAGACAATATTGTTAAGTGATGACTGCATGAGTGACAATTTCCAGTTCCTTGGGATCAAAATGCATTTGAGTTTCACAATAGTTCTAAGAAGGAAGAAGAAGCTGCCAAAAAAGCATTGTCTGCTTCTCAAAAGTTAAAGCAGAATCAAAATAGACCACCAGAAATTTTTGTTCATGGGTATGTACATTTAGCAAAAACAGCCCAATGCATTGGCTATAGTAATGGAACAATGGAGACTGCCAAACACAATAGTATCTATTTTATCCTCTTTAAACTAAAAGGTTTATGTGACATTACTGCGCATTTACATTTACACCAGCCTTTTAGCAGACACCCTTTGTATTCTTATTGGTAGACATTATGCTAGTACAAAATGGCAACAGCCCGAGAACACCATCTAACTACTACCTTATTGAGTATTCCACCAAATGGTGCCATTTCAGTGTCCCCAGAGTTATTAACATGTATGGCTAAATTTATATAATTAACTGTAAAAAAAACTTTTTATTATTAAGCAAAGTGTTTAAATTGTAAAATTTAAGGTACATAAATAAAAATATTAGTAACAACTAGTTAGAGCACTGAGAAGAAGCATTTGTTAGCTGTCCCTTGATCTCTAACTAAAACTCTCGCTAAATATATAAATAAATCAATAACACATGTGTGTGGTGTGTGTGTGTGTGTGTAAATCTATATATACACTGCCCAAAAAAATATAAAAGGAACACTTAAACAAACACAATATAACTCCAAGTAAATCAAACTTCTGTGAAATCAAACTGTCCACTTAGGAAGCAACACTGATTGACAATCAGTTTCACATGCTGTTGTGGCAAATGGAATAGGACAAACAGGTGGAATTATTATCAACTTAACAAGACACACTCAATAAAGGAGAGGTTCTGCAGGTGGGGGACCACAGACCACTTCTCAGTACCTATGCTTTCTGGCTAATGTTTTGGTCACTTTTGAATGTTGGTGGTGCTTTCCATCATTTCACACTCGTGGTGCATGAGACGGGACTCATACAACCCACACAAGTGGCTCAGGTAGTTGCAGCTCATCCATGATGGCACATCAATGCGAGCTGTGGCAAGAAGGTTTTCTGTGTCTGTCAGCGTAGCCTCCAGAGGCTGGAGGCGCTACCAGGAGACAGGCCAGTACACCAGGAGATGTGGAGAAGGCCGTAGGAGGGCAACAAAACAGCCAGCAGGACCGCTAAACCTCCACTTTGTGCAAGGAGAAACAGGAGGAGCACTGTCCAGTACCTTGCAAAATGACCTCCAGCAGGCCACAAATGTTGCAAGGCGTCTGCACAAATGGTTAGAAATCGACTCCATGAGGAGGGTATGAGGGCCCGACGTCACACAGATGGGGTTGTGATCTTCAGGACGCTTGGCATTTGCCCAGAGAACACCAGGATTTGCAAATTTGCCCACTGGCGCCCTGTGCTCTTCACAGATGAAAGCAAGGGTTACACTGAGCACATGTGACAGACGGTGACAGTCTGGAGATGCCCACCGGAGAGCGATCTGCTGCCTGCAACCTCCTTCAGCATGTACCGGTTTGGCAGTGGGTCAGTAATGGTGGGGGTTGTGTGGGGGGTCATTTCTTTGTTAGGGGCCACACAGCCCTCCTGTGCTCGCCAAGGTAGCCTGACTGCCATTAGGTTCCCGAGATGAGATCCTCAGACCCTTGTGAGACCATATTTGTTCCTCCTAATGCAGGACAATGCTAGACCTCATGTGGGCTGGAGTGTGGGTCAGCATTTCCTGCAAGAGGAAGGCATTGAAAGCTATGGGACTGGCCCAGCCGTTCCCCAGACCTGAATCCGATTGAGCACATCTGAGACTCATGTGTCGCTCCATCCAACCAATGTTCACGGGTTGCGCCACAGACTGTCCAGGAGTTGGCGGATGCTTTAGTCCAGGTTCTGGGGAGGAGATGCCTCAGGAGATCATCCGCCACCTCATCAGGAGCATGCCCAGGCGTCGTAGGGAATGGTCATACAGGCACGTGGGAGGCCACACACAATACTGAGCCGCATTTTGACTTGGGGCTTAAGGACCATTACATCAAAGTTGGATCAGCCTGTAGTGTGTTTTTTCCACTTTAAATTTTGTATTGACTCCAAATACCAGGCCTCTGCATGGTTAATAAATTTGATTTCCATTGATGATTTTTTGTGTGATTTTGTTGTCAGGTACATTCAACTTTCAACATTCAACAACAGAACAAAGTATTCAATGAGAATATTTAATTCATTCAGATCTAAGATGTGTTATTTGAGTGTTCCCTTTATTTTTTTGAGCAGTGTATATATACGTATATATATGTGTATATGTGTGTATATATATATATATATATAAAGGTAGAAACTGAAATTGGTCTATAATTAGATATCACACAAGGGTCAACATTGGCTTTTTTAAACAGTGGTTTAATAACAGCACACTTAGACATGGTGACGGCCGTGGACGCAGCGGCTGGACGCTCTCCGATAAGGTGCTTATGTTTGTTTGCGTTTACATGTCTGTTAGTAAATATCACATTTACTAGTGCCATCTATAGCCGACAAGCTCTTTTAAACATAAGATTTCAGCAAACTAGGCTATTATGAATTTCTGCACTCGCACAATATACCGGATGAGATAGCCAGGACGCAAGGTGCTCCGTGGATTGTTGTCGGCTCTGGCAGGCGACGGAGGCAAAGGAGACACAGGAAGCAAAAGCGCGGATGTCGATCAGGAGCCATTGCAAGGCTTAAGAAACAACCACACAAACCGTCTCTACCCAGCGTCTTCCTCACCAACGCCAGATCTATCAGAAACAAAATGGCCGAACTAACCTTTCTAATCTGTACAAACAAAATGATTCAGGACTGCTGTACACTGCTTATAATAAAAACATGGCTAAATGCATTCATTCCGGATGTAGCCATCGAATTAGCAGGCCGTAACCACTCACTGATGGGACAGAAACAAAGACAAAGGGGGGCTCTGCAGTTACATACACAACAACTGGTGTTCTGATTCCAGCATAATAGACAAACACTGGTCTTCTGAACTGGAATACCTAACAGTTAAATGCAGACCCTTTTATCTTCCACTAGAGATTACTGTTGTCATAGTTACAGCTGTTTATATTCCACTGGATGCTAACGCTAGCATAGCAGTGAACTCCCTGCTTAGTGCTATCCCTCACAACAACGTACCTATCCTGATGCAGCACACATCATAGCAAGAGATTTCAATCACACAGATCTAAAGATAGTTCTCCGTAAATTTCAACAACACATCCAGTGTGCTACAAGGGGGAACAAGGGGATTTTCTTAACACCAGCTTACACTCCCGTCATGAGGAAATCCCAACCAACAACAAAGACTGTTCAGTCATGGCCTGATGGAGCATCCTTACAGGTGCAGGACTGCTTCGAAAGAATCAACTGTAACATCTTTAAGAGATCAGGACCTGGATGCATACACATCTACTGTACCATGCTACATACAGAACTGTGTAGACAATGTCACAGTGGAAAAACACAACTGGGTGCACCCCAACCAAAAGCCATGGATGACGAAGGAAGTCAAAAAGCTCCTCAAGGACTACAGGGAAGAATCTTCAAGAATCTTCAACCAGTCACTGTCCAAATTCATCGTCCCATCCTGTCTGAAATCTGCTACAATTATTCCTCTGCCAAAAAAAGACTGTCATCAGTGATCTGAACGACTATCGCCTGACACCTGTCATAATGAAGTGATTTGAGAAGCTGGTCCTGCAGCACATCAAAGCCAACTTACCAACCAGCTTTGACGCAAATTTGCCTAGAGGGCTAACAGGTCGACAGAAGACGCCATCACCAGCGCCCTTCATACAGCACTAACTCACCTTGAACACCAGGGGAGCTATGTTATAAGAATGCTTTTTCATTGACTTTAGTTCTGCTTTTAAATACATGATTCCAAGTAAGCTGGTCACGCACTGAGTAAGCTCACTAACATAGGACTGTACCAGCCAATCAGCAGCTGGATTATGGACCTTCTGTCGAATCAGCCCCTTCTCTACAGTCTGTACACCTATGACTGGTGCACCCACACATCCCACAAACAGTATTCATCACGTTCGCGGATGACACAACAGGTGGTTGGCCTTATCTCAGAAGGTTGATGAGACGCCTACAGGGGACGAAGTCCAAAGACCCGCATTGTGGTGTTCCGAGAACAATCTAACCCTGAAACCCCTCAAATCCAAGGAACTCATCATAGACTTCAGAAAAAAAGACTCCAAAACCAAATACATCAATGGGGGCTGTGTGGAAAGAGTAGCTGATTTTAAATACCTAGGCACACACACATTGCTGGAAGACTTCACCTGGTTCAACCAACACCACTGCAGTAATGAAAAACTCACATCAGCGACTCTACTTTTCTAAGACTCTCAGGAAAAAACAACCTACAGGAGAAGCTGCTGGTGTCTTACTACCACTGTTCAATTCCGAGTGCGCTAACATATTGCATCTCCTCATGGTACAGCTACAGATAGGAGAGCCCTGAAAAGAATCATCTATACAGCCCAGAAGATCATCAGCTGCTCACTGCCCTCTCTGGAGGAGGTGTTCCCGCTGTCACAGTAGAACAGCTAACATACTGAAGGACCCATCCCACCTTTGTCATCATCTGTTTGATTTCCTACCCTCTGGTAAATGCTACAGATCCATCACGGACTAATAGAGTTAAGAACAGCTTCTATCCCAGTGCAATAAGAGAACTGAACACCACCCCAAACCGACACTGCCACCCAAGTATCTACTGTACAGGAACAACATACCGTATGTTACATTCTAATGCTCCAGTCACTGGCACCTTATATATTTACCTTATATATTCTATACTGTTGTACTTATAACACCAAGCTGCTACATTACAGTCTATTATATTCAGACATATGTTCAATCCTATAAGATTTAAATTATTTAACTTCATCTTGGACTTTGTTAGTGTTTACTTTACGTTTACGTACACTTTATGTTTACTTCTAAATTTTATTTATTCTTAAAGTTGTAGTGATGTCCTGTTAATTGCACTGTAAGGATTGCTGCACAATTTCGTTGTACTCATTGTAATGACAATAAAATAATCTTATCTTCTCTTATCTTATCTTAAAGGATTTGGGTACACAACCAAAGGTAAGGGATTATTTAAAATAATTAGCAGTGGCTCTATAAGACTAGGTATCACTTCTTTGAGTAAAAGTGGAGGAATTGGATCTAATAAACATGTTGATGTCTTAGACGAGCTGAACAGTGTGGATAGTTCAGTATTAGTAATTGAGGTAAAAGATTCAAGTCTTGATTTACAGCTAGTTAAACAGATGTCTACACTAGTGCTGCATCTGGAAGGTTGCTGAATGGTTTGGTGATGTAATTAGCATAGAGTTTTATACCTACTGTTTTATATCTTATCATTAAAGAAAGTCATGAAATCATTACTGTTAAAATTACGCAGAACTTGAGAATCATGCTTATAATCTGCCATGCTGTCCCTCCAAGCAATCTTAAATACCTCCAATTTATTATGCCTCCACTTACGTCCTAAACTCCACGCTGTTTGTTTTAAGGTATGGGCGTGGTCATTATACCATGGTGCTAGCCATTTTTTCCCTAATGCATTTGACCCTTGCAGGAGCAATCATATCCAGGGTTGAGCGAAACACACATAAACACAACAAGTGTTAGTTGGTCATTTACACACTCAAGGTGATCGGGCTCCGTAGGTGTATTAAATTTGAAGTCTGGTATGTTATTAATAAACACAGCTAGAATAGCAGATGTAGTAGTGCACTTGGTGTGATAACGAGGCAGTAGGACGTTATTTATTAGAGATAGCTCAAATACTAAAAGATAGTGTTCAGAAATCAAATCACTTTGTGGGAAAACATCAAGGTTGTGAACAGGTAAAGAGTGGTGCTCAGGTGGGCTAGCCTTACGACTATGTCGCCAAACTGTCACCCACTTGCCCTGCTGCGAGGGCACTGCTACACCTGTGGCATCTAGATCTGCTAGGCTAGAAGCTGAGCTAGCCTTCTCTAATGTCTGGATGCGTGCTTCTAAAACTACAATCTTCTCTGTCAGACTAGCTACAAGCCTACACCTATCAAAAACGAAATTTAAACTAATGACGGAGGAAGAATAGCTGAACATGCCACACTACTCGGCACAGGGAACAAGCGCAGCAGAAGCCATGTTAATACAATCAGTTCATTAATTAAAGGTACTTAGCTTTGGGTGGTGTTGTGAGGTGCTGATTGAAGATGTTCAGCCGATGGTAAGCTGCAGCCGATGGTATAATCCGCCGGTAATAAAAAAATATAATACACCGGTAATAAAAGGAAACTATTAAGAGATTGTAAAAAGTATTGTATATATAATAAAAATGAGATCGGGAATTAAAACAGTTAAAAAGTAAAAGAGGGTAGCAGAGTGTGTGTACTGTGTCACTGTGACAGAGGATCTCAGGGTGCCTGGGCACATACTCCACTGATCAGTTTGGGTGAATGTTAGTAGGTGCACACTTAGACGAAGGGTTCGTACAAAAGGCTGGAAAATCAAACAAAGGACTCATATGAAAACGGCAGCTACAAACACAACATGGTGTCCGTAAACTAATTGGAACACATATTTTCCCCTAATGCATGCTTAGATGGTTTTCCCTCCGTCTCCCAAACTCAAACATAGCTTTCTTATATTAACTTGACCATTACTCCCTTCTTTAGTTTTCTTTCCCTTTCCAGCATTTCAATCGCTTCTGTTATTTTCTGTCTTGCCTCCCAACTTATTTCTCTTTGTCACTTTTAACTGCAGATTTGTTTACTCCCTTTCCATTAGTTTTGTATATTTTTTTCATTTGTTTTTCTTTTTTCACAGACAAGAACAATCCGATCTTTTACCAGTAGCATCTCATGTAAAGAAGCCATGCTGATGCTGTATCTTGGCCATCTTACATAGCATATCAGCCAGGTGCAGTTCGTAATGACTAAGTACATTGTATGAGCTAACCAATGTGAGCGTGCTGTGGCTTCTGGGCAACATAGTTCACAAGACTGCCTTCTTTAACTACAGAGCCCTTCTGCCACTCACTGGTGGTGCCTCAAGATATGACTGGTAATTTGACAGAGGTAGATTTGACAAGCTGCCAATTGTAAGCCATGTCTCAATCAGAAAGAAAAAGTCCAAGGCATGAGTGACTATTTCAGTAACAATGTCTTATTGTCTAGGGACCTACTGTTGACTGATACCACTTTAACAGGTTCTGGATTAGAGAGCATTTGTGTAACAGGGCCAGACATGGGTTGGTCGACGGCGTATATTATGATTCTTGCTAGGATTCACAACCTTGTTTTGACTGCACAATTTTATGTGGCGATGACATTCAGGAATCCCAAGGATGAACATAGGAAGTACTTTTAGGAAACACTTTAAATACTCAAATACCAGACATGTCGTAAGGCAATTAGGCTATTACTGACTACAAGAGACATTGCACTGGCCAAGGAACTGAACAACTTTTTTGCTCATTTTGGTGATGAGAACAGAGCTGTACCAAAAGTCTCATCTTCAACAGCTGACCAGGCACTCATATTTAGCACACAGGATGTGAGGGGTTTGTTGAGTAGATTTAATGTACCGAAGGCCCAGATGGCATCCCTGGACACGTACTGAAAGACTGTGAGGATCAGCTGGCAGTGCTATTCACTAACATCTTTAATAACTCCCTATCACAGGCTGTTGTTCCCAGGTGCCTGAAATCAGCCATCACTGTGCCAAAACGATGATTTATGCGATAATGACTATTGGCCAGCAGCACTCACCCTCACTGTCATTAAGTATTTTGAAAGATTGATTTTGTCCACATTAAAACCTTTATTATACCAACGCATGACCCACACCAGCATGCTTATAGGACAACAAGATCTGTCCCACCTGGTAAGCCAGGGTACATACAGTAGTGTGAAAAAGTGTTTGCCCCCTTCTTGATTTCCTATTTTTTTGCATGTTCGTCACACTTAACTGTTTTTGGAAACATCAAACCAATTTAAATATGTCAATGACAACACAAGTAAACACAAAATGCAGTTTTTAAATGGTGTTTATTATTAAGGGAGAAAAAAAAATTAAAACCTACATGGCCCTGTGAAAAAGTGATTGCCCCCTAAACCGAATAACTGGTTGTGTTACGAGTCACCATATTTGGGCTGGCGACAAACCGTGATAAGGGAGAAAAAAATCTAAATCTACATGGCCTTGTGTGAAAAAGTGATTGGTTCCCTTAAATAGGACCTGCCTGACAAAGTGAAGTACACCAAAAGATCCTTAAAAGCTACACATCATGCCGAGATCCAAAGAAACTCAGCAACAATTGAGAAAGAAAGTAATTGGGGTCTTCAGTCTGGAAAGGGTTATAAAGCCATTTCTAAAGCTTTGCGACTCCAGCAAATCACAGTGAGAGCCATTATCCACAAATGGCAAAAACATGGAACAATGGTAAACCTTACCAGGAGTGGCCGGCCGACCAGAATTACCCCAAGAGCGCAGCGACAACTCATCCAAAAGGTCACAAAAGACCCCACAACAACATCCAAAGAACTGCACTCCTCACTTGATTCAGTTAAGATCAATGTTCATGCCTCCACCATAAGAAAGAACCTGGGCAAAAATGGTCTGCATGGCAGAGTTCCAAGATGAAAACCACTGCTGAGCAAAAAATCCTGAATGAGAATGTCCGGTTATCTGTTCGTGACCTCAAGCTGAAACGAACTTGGCTTCTGCAGCAGGACAATGATCCAAAACACACCAGCAAGTGTGTTTGGCTGAAGAAAAACAAAATGAAGACTTTGGAGTGGCCTAGTCATGAAAGTGCTGACCTGAATCCTATTGAAATGCTGTGGCATGAATTTAAAAGGCCGTTCATGCTGGAAAACCCTCCAATGTGGCTGAATTACAACAATTCTGCAAAGATGAGTGGCCAAAATTCCTCAACAACCCTCTAAAAGACTCATTGTTAGTTAAAGACTCAAGTTATCGCAAACAGTTGGTTGCAGTTGTTGCTGCCAAGGGTGGCCCAACCTGTGACAAGGTCACGCTGACTTCCGTCTTTTGGACGCTTTTGGTTTGAGCAGAATTGATCGCGCATGTGCGCATGCACCTGTTTAATCAGGAGCGATCGTAAATGTGAAACACCTGCCCGGTTCAGTATTTAACACCGCTTCTGAGCTTGGCAGATGTCTCACCATTGGACCTGTTTGCTGCCTTAACCGCTACGGCATTCATATTAAGTGGTACTTCTGTGTCCGAGCCCGTTTTGAACCGGCCTTCACGCGACTATTGTGTGCATATCGCCTGTGTTTCTTTTGTTAGGGAAAGAAGGTAACTGGCGGTTTGAAGACTCTGGTGGGGTCCCATTTAGCTATTGGGGGTCCAACCAGCCGGTATGGTCCCACCACCGACCTGGGTTGGCAACCCGACCCTGCTGAGCTGCCCAGCCCTTGCTGTATATGGCTCATCCAGGGCTGCTTTGGCCATCAATCACTTTTGGTTCGCCCAGTGATTTCAACTGGCCTCCGGACCCTGAAGGTTCACCTCAGCCCATCTCTTGCACCCCCCCCCCCCCCTCAGTTTGATGGATCCTCCACCCCAGGCCCAGTCACCTGAACCTCCTAGAATCTTTGAGGTCAGACAGGACTTTAGATGGGTTGCTCAGGGACTCAGGATTTGTCCTGATCCACCTGCGTCCTGTACAGATCCTGAAGGGCTGCCCCAGCACATCTTTTGCGTTCCCCCAGCTTGATGGATTCTCAACCACGGGTCCTGCCACCCAAGCCACCTGGCATTCTAGAGGCCAGGCAGGGGTCCAGGCGGGTCACCGAGTATGTGGGTGTATTCCATCTGCTGGCCAAGGAGACTGGGTTTTGTGACCGGGAGCTTATGGGCATCTTTGAAGAGAGCCTCAGCAAGGATATGAAGGTCAAGCTGTAACTCCTGGAACCCCCTTCCTCCCTGGCCGATCTGTACAATCAGGCCATCCATGCTGATGTGCGTCTGGTTCAGGGGACCAGGGAAAGACCCAGTTCGACCCGTATATCAACACTTGGTTTTCAGAAGGTTCCCATTCATCCCAACCCTCCTGGAACCCCCTTCCTCCCTGGCCGATCTGTACAATCAGGCCATCTGTGCTGATGTGCGTCTGGTTCAGGGGACCAGGGAAAGGCCCGGTTCGACCCGTATATCAACACCTGGTTTTCAGAAGGTTCCCACTCATCCCAACCCTGTGTGGGCTTTTCTGGTTTTCCTGCCACTGATGCTACTTCCCCAGCTCCTGTGGCCATCACAGTTCAGCCTGATCTGAGTCTGCTCGGCATTTTTGAACAGTTCTCAGCTATCACTGCGGCCATTAAGGAGCTAATTAAGGAGCTAATTAAGGAGCATTAAGGAGTGCCATTCGTTAGCTCCGTACTTGAGCTGTTAGCACTGCTTAGCCCTGTACCTGAGCTTGCCCCGCCCTTTAGCTCTATAATTGAGCAGTTAGTGGCGCCCAGCTCCATACCTGAGCATGATAGCTCCGTATTTGAGCTTTTAGCGCTAACTAGCTCTGTACCCACGCCTTTTAGCTCTATAATTGAGCCATTAGCGTCACCTAGCTCCATACCTGAGCACGTTAGCTCCGTACTTGAGCCGTTTTTGCCGCTTAGCCCCGTACCTGAGCTCGCCGCACCCTTTAGCTTTATAATTGAGCAGTTAGCGTCACCCAGCTCCATACCTGACCATGCTGTGCCTCTTAGCTCCGTATCTGAGCACGATAGCTCTGTACTTGAGCAGCTACTGCCATCTAGCTCCGTACTTGAGCCGTTAGCGCCATCTAGCTCCGCACTTGAGCAGCTAGTGTCGCCTAACTCCGTACCTGAGCACGTTACCTCCGCACTTGAACTGTTAGCTCCGTCTATCTCCGCACCTGAGCAGCTAGTGCCACATGGCTCCATACCTGAGCATGTTAGCTCCATGCTTGAGCTGGTAGCACCATCTAGCTCTGTACCTGAGCACGTTAGCTTTATACCTGAGCCATTGGCGGTGCCTAGCTCCGTACCTGAACTGGCCACACCCATTAGCTCCGTACCTGAGCAAGGTAGCTCAGTACCTGAGCCTTTCGCGCAACGGTTGTTACTGCTGGCCTCGGTGCCAAGGTCAGTGGCACCTGTTTGCCCAGTCAAGGCAACTCGCGTCGACCTTTTTCTTTGGCCTTACTGGGTCCAGCTCTGCCCCTGAGATGGCAGCGCCGAGCTCCTTCTTGGTTCCTTCTTGAAGGTAAGCTCTGCTTATCAGGGCCCCTTATTTCGTCAGACACTCAACCCTGAGCACATTCAACAAGCAAGAGGAGGAACTGAACACACTTAGGGGCATCGGGACGCCGCCCCTTGGGGGGGTACTGTTACAGGGTCATGCTGACTTCTGTGTTTGGACGCTTGAGGTCAGCGTTGACTCTGTTTTCGGTTTGAGCAGGATTGATACATTCACGCATGCACATGCTTAATCAGGCGTGATTGCAAATGTGCCACACCTGCCAGGTTAGGTATTTAAGACTGATTCTGAGCTTGTCAGGTGTCGCACTATTAGACCTGTTAACTGCTACGGTGTTCATATTAGATGGTAATTCCATGACCAAATGTTTTGAACCGGCCTTCACACGGCTATCGTGCGCATATCGCCTGTGTTTCATTTGTTAGGGAAAGAAGGTAGCTGGTGGTTTGAAGACCGTCAGCGATCATATGGTTTAGAGACCAGAGGTACCCTGGTTAGGGCTTAGAGGCTAGTGTAGGGTCAGAGTCTGCACGCTTCATCCTCGGTTCCTCTACGGTCTTGTCGGCTTCTTTGCCGGCATAGGCTCGCTCGCTGTGGGAAGGCACCCCCTCGCCTTTTTCCCTCTCCATCACCCCCCTTCCTGCTTCGCAATCGGTGGATATATGTTCTCCACGCGAACTGAAAAGGATGCTGCACTTTATTAAGTCTCGTTCTTTTCTACCCCGCATCAGTACCACGCTCCTGTAAGCACTTGGAGTTTACATGGTTCACTTTCGCGGTTTACACACACTCATTACTTCCTTTCCCCTGCTGCAGCAATCACTGCTGCTTTTCATTTTCAGGGTGATGCCCACAAGAACTCTTTAAACTCCCTTGTGTGGTGTCATCATCTGCCATGGGGTGGCGTCATTAAGTTGAGTGTGTGAGCTCATTTACTGCTCCACTCACACTATCACTTCCCCTTTCATTCCCTTTCTTCCCTTTTTGATTCACCCCTTCCATCTGGAGCTAACTGCAGCTTGGGACCTAAAACCCCCTGTTATCACGGTTTGTCGCCAGCCCAAATATGGCCACTTGTAACACAACCAGCTATTAGGTTTAGGGGGCAATCACTTTTTCACAGGGCCATGTAGGTTTTAATTTTTTTTCTCCCTTACTAATAAACACCTTCATTTAAAAATTGCATTTTGTGTTTACTTGTGTTGTCTCTGACTAATATTTAAATTGGTTTGATGTTCAGAAACACTGTGTGACAAACATGCAAAAAAATTAGGAAATTAGGAAGGGGCAAACACTTTTTCACACCACTGTATGTCAGGGTGCTATTTGTAGACTATAGGTCTGCATATATTAACATTATCCTCAATATGATGACCCATAAACTGCATGAGTTTGGCTTTAGCTACTCCCTCTGACCCTGGGCTCTGCCTGTGTGGAGTTTGCATGTCCTCCCCGTGTCTGCCAAGGTTTCCTCCAGGTACTCCGGTTTCCTCCCACATTCCAAAGACATGTGTGTTAAGTTAATTGGTGTTTTCAAAGTGCCCTTAGTGTGTGATTATGTCTATGAGTGTGTGTGCAATATGATTGATTGGCACCCTGTCTAGGGTTATTCCTGCCTTGTACCCTGTGCACGGGCATTCCTGCGACCCTGACTAGAATCAAGCAGATAAGACAATAAATGAATGAATGAATAATATCTCTGAGGATGGATTCTGAACTTTCATTCTGATAGCCCTCAGATTTTCAGACTTGGAACTCAACTAATACTGAACACTGGCACTCCACTGGAGTGAACACTGAGCCTTTAACATGCCTCAAACATTTAAACATTTACACCTGCACATGAATGAAACGTCGTCATCAAAACTCCAGATGACCCAACAATTACTGGACTTATCTCAGGTGATGATGAGATGGAGGAGGTGCAGAAACTCGTGAGGTGAGGCTCTACTAACAACCTGGCATTTAACACCAGTAAAACCATGGAGCTCGTTATTAGCTTCAGGCAGTATTTAGGTGATTGCATTGCCCTAGCCTTCATTAGATGGTGGAGAACGCTTTCAGCATTAAGTTGAGTATTTTCCCCAGGGCTATCATTCTGCTAATTCAGGATCCTAATAATCTTAGGTGAGGCTCTACCTCACATGCTCTGACACAAATTATACATATTCACTCAGTCTCGTGCTCTATATACACCAGTGAGAATGAGCTCGATTTAGTGATGGAATGAGTTGCCTCACACACCTGTCAGTTACTATTTTATTAAACACCACATCAAGACATATACATATGCAACATATACCACTATGTACAGTATTGCACCTTGAACTTACCAGTACTGTCACTAATAAGCTGGTATATCTATATTGAAACTCTAGTTTTGTGCATTTCTGTATTTCTAATGTTTCTTTTCAACTCTCCACTGAGAGTTGCAAACGTAATTTCACTGGACTTGAATGACAATGCATGTATTCTATTCTAAAAGAAATCTGCGAAAACTGTATAGAATGTACTTGAGTTCAAAATATATACAGATGCTCCCCAAAGTACGATGATTCAATATATGACATTTTGACTTTACAATGGGAATCTGATAATACACATTCAGCAAAAACCATGTTCAAAATTCAGAATTTAAATTTTTCGCGGGGCAAGCACCTGCAGATGCTGGGCATCCAGGCAGCAGCACCAATGGACTGACCATTTTGTTTTCGTTTTTCACTTTCAATACTTTATTCAATAAATGACATGAAATATTTAACACTTTATTATAAAATAAGCTTTGTGCTAATGATTTTGCCAACTTCAGATTAATGTAAGTGGTTTAAGCATGTTTATATACAGTATCTATTAAACTCCTCAGTTTACGATACATTCAACTTATGATGGGTTTATTGGAGCATAGCCTCATCATAAATCGGGGAGCAAGTGTATGTATTTTTGTAAAACTAAAATTACATTAATGAATACTAAAAATCTAAATATTAAAATGTACTGACAGATGTAACGTCAGTGATCACAAAGCAACAACAACACTTATAGGACAATATATGGTGTTACAGCAGAAGGTAAAAAATAAAAAACCAATAGTCTGAACCAAGTCTGTAAACAAGATATATGTGTAATTTCTAGCAGACAACTGCACAACAGAAATGTTACCTTGTCTCCACTGTGTAAAGATGAAAAACGATTAATTGTGACATCATCTATAACCTCAAGTATACGGTAATCATGGCAGGTGTTTTATTTTGCATTTTGCAGAACTGTAACATTTCTAATTAAAAAAAAAAATTATCTAACATGACAGCAACAGTAATTAGCTAGGAGATATTAGCAACTTAATGGTTGTTAAGCTCCTTTGTAGCCTGTGGTCTTCTCTGTTGGAGGTCCGGAGCCTATCCCGGTACTCACTATCCCGGCACAGGTTTTAACACACCCTGGACGAACTATCAGTCCATTTCAGGACTATGTTTATAAATAACAATGAATAAATTGGTTATTATATTAAATATCTTTAATAATTACTCAATTTCTAAATAACAATACCATTAGATCATTTAACACATAGATCACACAGAAACACAGATTATACAGACACACAGACGTACATAAAAGATGTGAAATTCACCTCATCAAGTCACTGATAAATATATGGAGAAACTTCTCTGCATCCTCAATCTCTAGAAAGTACCTCCCCACCCCATATACCCACATACATATCATTTTAAGTATAAAGGTTTAAACATTCTACAAGCAGACCTGCACCACTAACAGACACTCATGCAAATTAAATGCAGCATAAACCAATAAATCAAACTCACAAAGGTTCCATCTGACCAGCTTCATCATTGAGCTTCACACTGGCCACAGCAATGCCACTGCACGTGGAGAAACTAAGTGTACTAACTGAGTGTATGTTTGCAAGACATCTAGCACTCTTTGGTCCAATACAGGGGAGACTTGACAACAGTCAATGCCCTTAGCCCATCTGTGCATTCCAATCAGAAGGCAGCACTCTAAGTAGGCAGTGTTTTGGAGAAGCAAATGAATGTGTTCAATAAAAAGTCTGTCCCAAACAAAATGTAGCATCCTAATGAGCTCCCCTATTCTGGTCAAATTTAAATACAGCACCATATTCATCATAGAAAATCCCATAATTCTATTTGACAGTCCAGAGTTTTGTTTAGCTTAGATAAGAAGTAATTTAGGTTTGCATAAGTCATTTAATAATTCAAATCAATCATAGTAAGAAGACACACTCTTGTTTATGCCAGCAAACTTACTACTTAGGCATGTTTTATTTTTTATTTATTAAATCACTGTTCAGTTTCAGCATTTTATCTGCAAATAGATAGCGGTATCTAGTAACTATAGCAACTGTATATGTTCATTCTAATTGAGATAAGGTGAGGCAAACAGTAAGGGAGTAGGATGCAAAATGGGACCATGTACATTGTCAAGTTGGATTATGCGTTCTTGTTTATTATGCCATCTAATGCAATTGCATGTTCTGATCCCCAGAGGGTGCAATACGTTACTTCTTTTAATTTTAAATACTGAAAGATAACTTTATAACAAACAGAGCAAACAAAGAAATAAACCAGAGAGATGAGGTTAAATTAGAGTTTTTGGTCTAAATGAAAAGCATTCAGTCTGGAGAAAGAAAGTCACTGCATTCCAGCATAAAAACCTTATCCTATATAACATGGTCATGGTAGTACCAAGGGTTTTGCCTGTTTTGATGCATCTGAGCCAGGATAACTTGCCACCATGGATGAAACAATGAATACTGAATTATACCTGCAAATTCTACAGGAAATTGTCAGGACATCTGTTTGTGAATTAAATCTCAAAACAATGTGGGACATGCGGCAAAAAATTAACTCTAAGCACACAAGCCGTCCTGTTAAAGAAGACTAAACTTACAGTTTTAAAATAGTCAAGTAAGAGTCCTGACTCCAACAGAAATGTTGTGGAAGACGTTCATGTGAGGAAACCACCCAACGTCCAGGAGTTTAAGCTGTTCAGTATCAAGGACTGGGCGAAAAAAGTTCCCCCAATGTGCAGGACTGGCAGACAGTTACCAGAAATCTTTAGTTGGAGTTATTGCTGCATATGGGGTCATACTAGATGCTGAAAGCAAGGTTTACATACTATTGCCACTCACAGATATATAATATTGGAAAAAATCTTCATCAATAAATACTTTTGTGAAAATCTAATGTTTTAGATCATATTTCTTCAGAAATATAACAAATCTAAAGTTTTCACAAACCTTCAAGCACAACTCTACGTAAAGCTCAGAGGCAAAATGTCATAAGCTAGAAATAATAAACTGAAAATTGTGAATGTATGCTGCCTGCTTCAATGTTATGCAAGTGTTTTAAATAAGATGCCTGCTAAGGTTCCTTCTCAGAGCGTCTGATATTCAGTGAAGACATGTCTACTTAGGCAGTTGCCTTCTGATTGCAACACCTTCTTATCTTTTGCATGCTTTATTTTTGCTGCTGGTCAGAATAATGAAAGTCACTGACAACCAGTGCTTGGTAAACTGACAGTATTGTCTATGTAATTTTAGCCAGGCCATGTGATGAGTTGAAGTTACACTGGGTCAAGCTATGATTTTGAATTGTTTCAGGCCTGGTTTGTTCAGTTTGGGACAGGTTGTGATTGTTGGCTGAGCGGTTATTATTGTATGTAGCACCTTGTGTTTCTCTCCACAGTCAGCCAAGAAAGGGAGTGGCAGTCCAATCTGTTAAAATCGCAGTTTTCCTGGTCGATGTTTACAGTAAGTCATTCCCTTAGCTTCCACAAGCACAGTACAGTCCATCATGTCCTGTTAGTGTAACAGAGAGTTAATGTCAGATTCGGAAAGTTCTAAGATGCAAATACGTGTGGTCAAAGCCGTTTTGTGACATTCATCCTTGGTACAGTTACAGTTCTTCAGAACGGATGAGGTGGTATAGGGTGACATTGTAGAGCACCTGGTGCCCATTATTCCAGGAGTAGAGAGCACGATCCCGTGGATTATAATCCAACATGGAGATGTGCAAGTATTTATTTTGTAACGTAATGTCGATGTACTCATAGGTCGAGGAGTTGGTATGATATGCATAGTGGACCTTTGTCCCACCAGAGTAGCCATTGGTCACATAGAGGGTTCCACAGATCATAAAGGACTCGCCTGCACTACGCTTTGGGTGGTTGGTCACCCATGTCTTGGTGATCTGTAGGGTGACTGGATTGAGCTTGCTGATGACAATGTTGCCTGCATTTTGGTGGGTGGCATAGACGGCCCAAAGCCCACCTTCATCCACCATGAGGTCGATGTCAGAGTGGCCACCCCAGGCATAGTGGTACGCATTGCTGAACCCGGCATTATCTAGCTTCTGGGTCTTGCTGATGGTGGAGGTCTTCAAATCAAACTTGACAATAACAAGGCTTTGGAACTTGTTGAAATAAATGGAGCCATTGTAGACCACCTGGCCTGTTCCAGACCACGGATGAGGCAGCCGGTGGGATGTGAAGTTGTCAGATGTCATAAAGTCTGCCATAGAGCGATACTCCCGCACAAAGCGGTTGTTGTGGTAACCATCCATGTACCATACCTGCAAAGGAAAAATGACGGTATAACAAACCATATACAGTACTGTGCAGTCTTAGGCCACCATAATTTTAGATATAACATTATTTTAGCAATGGTATGCCATTTGGTATGCCAAAATGCAACCAGAAAATACAGGAAATGTGTACGCAGTATATAAAAACTGAAAAATGCCAAGTTCTACTGTACCCTTCTACAGTAGCAGCCAAACAAACCACTTTTTCAGAAGGGGAACAGTGTGAAAATGCTAAGATATGCTAAAGTTAATCGAGGCCAGGCGATGGAGCGTGGCTCGGCCCGAGGCCGATACCGCGACTCGGAGTGACTCCCCGAGAATCCACTGAGAGGGGAGGGAGATACAGCGGAAGATTGGGGGAGAGAAGGGGTGGGATGGGGCCGGAAAGCGGGAGAGGATAGCAGATGAGGTTCGTGGTCCGCAGATGGAAGGGAGGGGACATCGGGCTTGTGTCGGGCGATGGACCAAGTTTTCTACTTACCCTTCTCACCGTAGCAGCCAAACAAAACCACTTTTTCAGAAAGGGAAACAGTGGTGAAAATGCTAAGATATCTAAAGTTCATAAAGAAAGAAGATTAGTGGAAAAGTGTATTATGGAGTGACGAATCCAAGTTTGAAATTTTTGGGTCCAGTCGTCCACAAAAATGTTATACATGGTCATTATACCATTGCTAAAACAACAAATCTAATGGTGGCCTGAGAATTTTGGACAGTACTGTATATGTGACAAAACAACAAAATAACACAGGCTTTGCAAAGAGCATTCCAGATTATTACAGAGTAAAAACTAACTCTCAATAGAAAATCCCAGCATGTAGGGAAGGACAGAAAAGTGACTGGAGAAGAGACAGAAAGCAAGAGTGTAACAAGAGGGTATTCCTGATCTGGGACACATGTGACTACCTTCAGACCCAGCTCCCACCCGCAGAAAAGGGAAGCCACCCTGGCGTGGTTTAAGAGACTGGAGATCCTAGTGGTCACCACAATGTGATGCATTTTCACAACCCAAGCCTCAACCTGCCAGAGGCCAGTTTTGGACCAGAGTTGATAAGTTGGTAGAGCACTGGTTACCAATGCTGGGCCACAATAGTTCAATCCTCGCCTCTGACAGGTTGAGGCTTAAGTTGTGAAGATGCAAAACATTGTGATGACTGGTTTCCCTAGCACTGGTGTCCCCTGAAGACTGGTTCCCTGGCAGTGTAAATCCAGGTTCGGTTATATACACATGTCACTGAAAGTGTGGATTGCACTTTGCTTTGATTCTGGATGTGTGTGTATATATATCTTTAGAATAGAATAGAATGCCTTTACTGTCACTAAAGGTACACACGTGGACAAAATTGTTGATATCCCTCAGTCAATGAAAGAAAAACCCACAATGGTTCAACAGAACCATGCTTAACAGACAAAAAGTAATAATAAATACAAAGTCCCTGAAAATGAACAAATGAAAGGCGACATTGCTTTTCACAAAACCATTCTTCAACAGAATTATTTAAAAAAATAAACTCATGACACAGGCCTGGACAGAAATGATGGTACCCCTGAAAAATGTGACCAAAGGGACATGTTAAATCAAGGGGTGTTCACTAATTAGCATCACAGGTGTCTACAATCTTGTAATCAGTCAGTGGGCCTATATATAGGGCTTCAGGGAGGCGCTGTGCTGTTTGGTGACCAGGTGTGTACCACACTCAACATGGACCAGAGGAAGCAAAGGAAAGAGTTGTCTCAGGACATTAGAAAGAAAATTATAGACAAGCATGTTAAAGGTAAAGGTTATAAGACCATCTCCAAGCAGCTCAATGTTTCTGTGACTACAGTTGCATATATTATTCAGAAATTTAAGACCGATGGGACTGTAGCCAACCTCCCTGGACGTGGACGCAGGAGGAAAGTTGATGACAAACCAAAGAGACGGATAATACGAATGGTAACAAAAGAGTAAAAAAAAACTTCTAAAAAGATTAAAGGTGAACTTCAAGCTCAAGGAACATCACTGTCAGATCGCACCATCCGTCCATGTTTGAGCCAAAGTGGACTTAATGGGAGACGACCAAGGAGGACACCATTGTTGAAAACAAAACATAAAAAAGCCAGACTGGAATTTGCAGAACTACATGTTTACAAGCCACAAAGCTTCTGGGAGAATGTCTTATGGACAGATGAGACAAAAATGAAACTTTTTGGGAAGGCACATCAGCTCTATGCTCACAGACGGAAAAATGAAGCATATCAAGGAAAGAACACTGTCCCTACTGTGGATCATGGAGGAGGCTCTGTTATGTTCTGGGGCTGCTTTGCTGCATCTGGCACAGGGTATCTTGAATCTGTGCAGGGTACAATGACGTCTCAAGACTGTTAAGGGATTCTAGAGAGAAATGTGCTGCCCTGTGTCAGAAAGCTTGGTTTCAGGGTCATGGGTCTTGCAACAGGATAATGACCCAAAACACACATCTAAAAACACCCAAGAATGGCTAAGAGGAAAACACTGGACTATTCTGAAGTGGCCTTCTATGAGCCCTGACCTAAATCCTATTGAGCATCTTCGGAAGGAGCTGAAACATGTCATCTGGAAAAGGCACCCATCAAACCTGAGACAACTGGAGCAGTTTGCTCATGAGGAGTGGGCCAAAATACCTGCTGAGGGGTGCAGAAGTCTCACTGACTGATACAGGAATCGTTTGATTGCAGTGACTGCCTCAAAAGGTTGTGCAACAAAATATTAAGTTAAGGGTACCATCATTTCTGTCCATTCCTACTTCATGAGCTTTGCTGAGGCCACAATACTGATACACAAATAGCAAATACACCCTTAATAATACTCTGTGTTGAGACTAGTCGAAGTGTTTTGTCAAGTGTGTCCAGACAAGGTTTTTGTTGTGTTGTTGCAATATATAGTCTATGAAATTACAGCGGTACCTCAGTTCTCGTCATTAATTCCTTCCCAAAATGCTGAGCAAATTTTCCCATAAGGAATAATGTGGAATTAATCTGTTCCAGACCCCCAGATCCCCACTGTATAAGGTATTATAGCCATTAATACAGTTGTATTGTACAGGTGCTCCCTGATTTATGATGGGGATATGTTCAAATTCATCATAAGATAAGTGCATCATGAAATGAGGAGTTTAAGGAATGTTTGGTAGAGCGATCTATACTATATCATAGCGGAGATATGGAAAGGATACTATGATATAAATAATAAGCAAGTTAATGGTTAAAACACTTACATTAACCTGCAGCTGTCCAAAATCATTAACACAAAGCTTATTTTATAATAAAGTGTTGAAAAATCTCATGTCATTTAGTGAGTAATGGATTGGAATTGAAAAGTAAAAGCAACACTTGCACTATTGATGAACTCCGGGCGCTAGCTTAGCTGCTAAGCTAACTGCAGCCTCTGTTCTGGACCAATCAATTCCAGTTTTGCTTTCGGTTGGCTCTTATAAACTAATCTTTTTAGAACCAATGGAGACTAATTTGTACTAATATAGTATTGTAGATGTAAAAATAAAAGGCTGAGGGCTATTGTGAACCTGAATCACTGTGTACTGAATCATGACTCATGAATCATGAATCGAGTTTCGCTGAAAAGAGTTTCGCAGCTCAACTTGACACATAAGTTTAAGCAAGTGCGCCTAGTACCGATCAAAGGGTGAGAACTGAGCCACATTTTTCTAGTCAAAATGAGTTGAGAACCAAATTTGACGAGTTTCAAGGTGGTCAAGAACCGTGATGGATGTACCACTGTACTGAAAATGGCCTAGGCAGATCTCTGCATCTTTACTCTTATTAAATATACCATACCAGATACATTTTCATGATCATGTACTTCGGAAATGACTCCATATCTTTCTCCCTTATCTCACAGTAGAGATCATTTTTCATAATTCATTCATCTTCAGTTGATTTTCTCTGTCACACTGCATGCATTCTCTCCCATGGCTCGACCACTGGTTCCCACTCTAATTTCCAATCTTGCATACACCCTCAGTTTAATTTGCCCAGATTCATGCACCTGTTCATCTGCTCATCTGTTTAACCGTTTAGCGTCTCCTACACTCAGAGTAGTTGCGAAATCTCAGAGTCACTCAGAGTTTTGTGTCTGTGAGTGTCCTATACCTATTTCTGAATTACCAGTTTGGAATTTAGCCTAGTTTACTGCCCCTTTGGACTTATCTGCCTGTGAGCTCTGCTGGATATCCTGTAGCCTAGTTTACTTGACTACGCTTCTTAATCTGTGCCTTCGGATTGCTTGCCTGTGAACTCAGAACTGGCGGATATCCCTGGCGTGATAGTGCTGGTGTTTTTCAGAATGATTCATGGTTATGGGGCACAAACTCTCGAGTTGCATTCTGTGTGCTGTATGTTTTTTTCCTACTGTCAATACAGTATATAACAAATACAATAAAACTATCTCATCTCTCATGCATACACTCACTGTGGCACAGTTACATATGTGGCACGCTAAGGACTCATAAAATCTCTCTGTCTGGCAGTTCTGTCTGAGCTAATAACATCATTATATGACGATGTATATCATGCAAAAATTTACGTCTCTAATTTGCACTTTAATGATTGCGTGGGAACCAAGTTAGTCGCAGTAAGCCTCCATGCATACTGTCATCTGTTATTGCTGTTCAGAAGGACAATATTTTCTCCAATGCCACTAGCATACGCAAGGGAGGCAAACTGCTCCCAGCTCAAATGTAATGCACCTCTTTATATATCAGATATAAGCACAAACGATTCAAACTACGGATGCACCAATGCCATTTTTTCCTTCCGATATGTTCAATTATTTGCCAATCCCCGATAACTAGGTGCCTATTAATCCTGATATTTATAGCATTCCACTTTTTATAGATTGGCATATCATTTATTTTGGTAAAAACAGTATTATGTATCCCAAATAATATATAATAAGTTTAAAATAATAGCATTTACTGATTTTTGAAAGGTTTTAGAACCATGAAAAAAACATTTTGTCAGTAAATCTATTTTCGTAAGCACTATTTTAGGGACGCATAATTTTTTCAAAATAAAAGGTTTTTTAATTGTTGGTTATATTTATATTTCAGTCACCCCTCAAATTACTGGCTTTACAGATTTTGCAGCAGGCATTTTGTTACTGCTCGTCTCAAGCGAGAAATAATCCCTCACAGCTGACATGCTCCTACCTTCTGTTAAGCTTAATTTAGTGGTGTGCCTGTGCGTCAGTAACCACTCCATGGTATCTGTGCTCTCTATTGCCGATAACAATGCTGTGTGTAAGTATTGGTTCAACAAACTCTGTGACTGCAGCTATAAAATCTAAAGCATTGGTTCCTAATGACTGATTTTTTTATGATAAATGCGTTAGATCAGAGAAAATACAGACGTGAGAAGCAAACATGGTTCTGAGGTCTGAGACATAAAGAAAAGGCTGATTTGACACAAATTTCATTTTGTATCTGAAGGCCGTATGTTCTCCACTAGTCCCGTGGCCATTCTGCATATTTGATTAGCTGAAAAAGGAAAGCAATAGATTTATACACACACATTTGCTGAGGCAAAGACGCAACAACCCCAACAATCTCACATCAGTGTTGAGTGTGCTTTTGTAACTAAATGAGATTTGTTCTTCAATTCGACCTAGTTACACCTAAGCACTCTGTAATGATCATCCAATCAACATCTGTTCACTTTATCGACCGAAGTTAACGGTTATATCAAATTATAACAGGAAATAAAAAGTCTTTTAGCTACAGATGCTGCAGCATAAACAACTGGTCAAATTTAAAAAGGTTTAGCTTGTGTATTTTTACTACCATGAATATTATTTGTCATACTTTTATGTTTTATTTACAAATATTTTATTTAATTTATTTTCATGAAAATAGATTTACTTTGTATCAACTATGTGCATAAGTAGGAACTACATTATGATCTGTGTTGCACATGGATACTTTTAGGACATGGACACAAGAAGATATGCGGAATGTAAAAGTTTGTACTCTCTAGTGCCAAGTGCTGGTCATTTGACTGCTGTGACTTCCTACTAGTAGAGTCGTGCTGGATTTACCTACTTAAAGGTTTAAAGTATTTAAAGCTACTGCATTGCCTGTTCTGGAAATGAGTGTTTTTCAAATGGACTCATTCCCTCTTGGTTTTGTGCAGCCAGAAAGGTAGATTTATTTATGTTTATATTCCGTTATGCCCATTTATATTTTAGTGTGGCTACAGTGTGTGTGATTGTTAGTATGTGCTTGTAACTGAAGAACCATGCTGTTCATTGGAGGTAGTGATGTGTATAACAGTTTAGGCTTCGGATGGCGTGTAGATGGCAGCGTTCCATTTGTGTTTTTGGCAGTATCTCTGACTCATTTTGTATACTTATCATTTGCAAACAGTTTTCTTGTGAAAATGTCCTTTATATTTACACTATAGTAGCATAAAAAGACTATGGTAATGTCCGGTCAGCGACCTGTTTCACAGAACATAATGTAGCTGTTAAAAGGCACATACCTGTAATTTGACAAATAGTTGTACCTTTCAGTTGCTTAGACATTAAAATCTACTGCTGAATGACTGTTTATTTTTCTTGGCTTTGCTTCTTTTAGGACGTTTTGCTAGAACTTTTCTTGCAAACTAATTATTGTAAGATACTCTGAAAGTATTGTGATATCATATTTTGCCATAAATCCCATACCTAGAAGGAAGGTGTTCATAATGATGAAAAAATGGGTAAATGGGAAAAAAAAGTAATGCAATCTTAGAAATAACCTGGATGTTACCCCAGTTTGAGTCCCTGCAGACACAATGGACTGTGTCTGAGGCAGCGCAGGCCAGATGAGGGTACATCTCCCTGCCTTTGTAACAGAATCCCCCGGGGGATGGGGGAGTTTGGAATGTTGTCTCCACATCCAAGTTAGTTTTCTCTGGGTACTCTGATTTTATCCCAGCTCCCAAAAAAGGCCGATAGGTTGATTTGGAACTCTAAATAGCCCCTAGGTGTAAGAGAAAGATGAGCCTATATACGATGAGCACTGATGCACTGGCATAAAAATAAAAAAAATAAAAACCTGACGTTTATTCATTAAGCAGATACCATTATCCAGAGCAACTTACATCTAATACAATCTAACAGTCCATTCAATTACAAGTTAAGAGTCTTGTTCAAGTACCCAACAGTGGCAGCGGTTGAATTTAAACCCTGGACCTTGCAGTCCATAGTCCAACACCGTAACCGCTAGATTGCCCACAGTCCCCTGACACAATGCCTATAAATTAGGAAAATTCAGTATGTTTGCTCCTATTCTTAAGACTCCATTTCCTGCAAAATTTACAAAACAAGGAGCACAACAAGAATTGCTTATAGAGAATATGGATCTGAGAAAAGAAAGATAACCTGTGGAAATCTCTAAAGCTTGCTAAATCTCTATTAATCTGTCGAGCAGAAGAAAAAACACTCAGCAAAAATGGCGTTCATGAACAAAACACTTCAAAATAAATACTGCTGCACATCATAGAGAATTTAGAGAGCAGTGTTAACTATCTATAACCACAAATCAGAAAAACGTGGTTTGAAAAATGCAGATTGAAAAAATGCAATGTTCCTATGACTTTTATTTAATTGCAGACAATATGAACATAAGTTATTCCATGTTTTGTCTGGTCAACTTCATTTCATTTATTAATAAACATCGATTCCTGCATTTCAGAACTGCAACACATTGCAAAAACAGTTGGGCTGGGGCAATTTAGGGCTAGTAATGAGGTTAAAAGAACTAAATGATGTGATTTCAATCAAGTGATGTTGGCAGGTGATTGTAATCATGACTTGATACAAAAGCAGTATCCATGAACGTCTTTGAGGAGCAACAGTGGGCAGAGGTTCTGTAGGATTGTCAGCAAATGCGTAAGAAAATTACTGAGATGTTTAAAAACAATGTTCCTCAAAGAAAGACTGGAAGGAATTTGAATATTTCAGTACTACCTTTTTCAGATATGGCTTGTTTTGCATTGTCTTGTTGAAAAATGCATGGGCATCCTTGGAAACGATGTTGCCTTGTCGGCAGCTTATGTTGCTCTAAAATCATGTGGTTATATCAACTATTGATAAATGATGGTTGTTGATGCAGTGCTATCTAAGGGATTGGAGATCACGGGTCTTCAGATTAGGCTTGTGCTCTTGCCCATTACACTTTACAGACTGAATTATTTGAATCGTTTAATAATATTAGGCACTCTAGAGGAAGACATGCAAATATTTTCCAATCTTTTTTTTGAGGAACATTGTTGACAAACTGGAGATCCTAGGCACAGCTTTGCTCCTTTGCTTTATACTGTCTGCAATTAAATACAAATCAAAGTAAATGTAAGACACATTGTGTTGTTTTCTTAATTTGCATTTTCTATACCGTCCAAACTTTTTCTGATTTGGGGCTGTAAGAAAGGAGAACCTTTAGGCAAAGTAAACAATAACAAATCATTGATAAAAACAGAGAGCAATCGTTAATAAATTTGAAACTACCTGCATTTTGATGACTTTGTTTATCTAACAGACACTTGTATCTTTTATTGCGAGTAACGACCGCATGTTTGTGTGTGCATGTAAATGTGCATACTTACTCTAGTATCTCCCTCTGGAGCCAACGGATCAGTCATCCAGGATCCGAAGCGAGATCCAGATATTTTAACAGTGACAGGATCGCTTATGCTTGTCAATTTACCACATGCTGTAAACACATAGACACCTTTTGTAATTCAGCTATTGATACCCACCATGCTATAACACACACACACACACACACACACACACACACACACACCTTTTTAAAAAAGAATAACATAACTAACCACTACTAAAATCATTTGTTTTCATATGTGCATCTAGTATGCATCGATGTGTTTGCAAGTTATACTTAGGACAAATACAGTTAACACTGGATTCTTTATTAGGGTTGAACTCTAGTCCTGAGGTACATGATAATCTGTTTTGAACAGCTAGGGTCGTGTAAAATAGATTTTAATTTGTGAGTCACTAATTACATTTCATCATGAAGGGAGTTATCTTAGCAGCCACATCCTATGAAGGTACCATGCAGCACTATACACTGAAAAGAGAAAGTTAATACCAGTATTTTCTGCCCCCGAGTGAACAAAGGCCGGTGGTTCAGTTAAAATTTGTCTGAAACTTGCCTCTCTGCAGCAACTGTGGACACAGCTGTCAGCAGAATGTTCTAAAATAATATTCTTCTTTCATTTAGAAGCTAACAATCTTTATGTAGTTGTAAATTAATATTGAAATGCCTCCATGCAGTAGCCCTGTACATATTAACCACCAAACGTATTACCATGCATAATATAATACATTTTTAATGCATATAGAGAAAAATATCCAATATTACATATCTGTGAATGGCAAAAGAATATTAATTACTAGGCTTAACAGCTAATTAGAAAGTGCAATCAGATAATCAATCAGATGACGTGGAAGTGTACCTTGGCACAAACAAAGGAGACTTCTGTGGAGCTCAGAAAAATAAATGTTGAAGGTCATCAGACTTACAAAACCATCTCTCATGAGTTTGGACTTGACCAGTCCACTGATAGACAGAATGTATACAGGGAAATTCAAGACCATTGTTACCATCACCAGGATCCAACAAGGATCACACCAAGACCAAGAAATGTAATAGTCTGCAAGGTCACAAAGGAACCCAGCGTAACTTCTAAAGGAACTAAAGGCCTCTCTCACTGGCTAATATTAAAGTTCATGAGTTCGCCATCAGGAAAACACTGAACAACAATGGAGTGTCTGGCAGAGTTGCACTCTTCTCCAAAAATAACACTGCTGTCCATCTGCAAGTTGCTAAAGATCACATGGATAAGTGGGGAAAAATGCTTTGTGGAAACATTTTAGTTTAGAACATTCTGGTTTAAATGAGAAATGTTATCCCATCTGTGAAACATGGTGGTGGTAGTATCATGGCCTGGACCTGAACAGTGAGTAATGAATTCTGAATTATACCAGCAAATTATAAAGGAAAATATCAGGACATCTGTCCATAAACTAAATCTCAAGAGAACATGGGGTATGCTGCAAGACAACACCTGAAGCAGACAAATCATTCTTTCAAAGAATGGTTAAAGAAAAATAAGGTTAAAGTTTTGGAATGACCAAGTCAAAGTCCTGACCTTAATCCATTAAAATGTTGTGTAATGACCTTATTGCTGTGTAATGTTGGAAATTCATCAAAATCCCAGAATTGAAGCTGTGTAGAGGAGCTGTATGGATGAATGCGCTAAATTCCACAGTCAACAGATCAACAGTTATAAGAAACCTTCAGTTGCAGTTACTGCTGCACAAAGGGGTAACCAGACTCTGAAAGCAAGGGTACACATACATTTGCCACTCACAGATATGTAATATTGGATCATTTTCCTCAATAAATAAATTACCAAGGAACAATATTTTGTCTCATTTGCTTAATTGTGTTCCCTTTATCTAATCTTTATCTAAATTCTGATGAAATCTGATGATGATTTGGTCATATGTATGCAGAAATAAAGAAAATCTAAACAGTTCACAGGTTTTCCTGCACTGCTGTATTTATGATCACTTGTTAGTTCAGAAGCTTACCTGAAATTACATCCTAAATAAGTGACAGCTTTTTTTTGGAGCCGAACATATGCTACTGTTGGCAGAATAACACAAGTTAGCTAGTTTGCTGTCAACTAAAAATTTGGGACAGTTTTTAGCACTGTCACCTCACACAGCTCCAGAGATCCCTAGATTAATTCCCAGCCTGGACTCCATCGGTGTGAAGTTTGCATGTTCTCCCCATTTCTGCATCAGCAATCAGAGTTCCAGGCAAACATACCCTACAAATGGCCATTTTATTCAAAGTTATGTATAAATCTGACCATAACATGTAATATGTCAATACTGTATACATCAGGAAAAAGTCATCTGTACAACTAAACTACACATTGCTAACTGCTAGTAAATTAACTCACGTGTCAAAGGTAGGAACAAGTTGGAGCTATGAGAGCGATTGATTTGTTTTGTCATTTTATTAATGTACTATGTTGCACTAAATAACAAATGTACTGTAAAAAATTTCTGTAGCTGAAAGCTCACAAGTACTGTGACATCCTCTAATACTTTTCGGTGTAGATTAAACTCTGAAAGTACCTACCTCTTAGTTTTAATATGAATCTCTAATAGATCAATCAAGATCCAATTAAGGTTAACCGTTTAAAAGCAAAAAAATTTACGTACGTTTGGCATCACTTAACACACTGCCTGGCCAAAAAAAAGTCACCAACTGGATTTAACTAAGCAAATATTTAAATAGTTAAAAATAGATCCTCCCATCAGATAATTACTGCATTGGTGATTTATGTTTCAGCTGGCAACAAGTTCTTTAACCCTAACTGATGCAGTGAGTAGCTTCTCATTTGTTAAAAAACATGTCGTAAGACGCATCCTGAAGTCGTGGAAAAGATGTTAGTCAGTTTCAGAAGGGTCAGATTGTGAAAGAGTGGTTCAGGGAGCATGTGACTTCATTTTCACACATGGATTGGCCACCACAGAGTACAGACCCTAACCCCATTGAGAATCTTTGGGATGTGCTGGAGAAGACTTTGCTGTGGTCCAAATCTCCCATCATCAATACAAGATCTTGAGGAAAAATTAATGCAACTCCGGACAGAAATAACTGTTTGCAGAAGCTTGTAGAAATGATGCGACAGCGAATGCATGCCGTAATCAAAGCTAAAGGCGGTCCAACGGAATATTAGAGTGTGTGACCTTTTTTTTGGCCAAAGAAAGTTATATACTGTTAAATAAAGTTAATTTCCAAATTCATATTTACTCGACACTACTGGCTACTGTCATTTTTATGTTTTTTTCCACATTTATGCAATATTAATGCATTTTATCATATTAAATGTTTATGAATGCTGACGACATCATTAATTTTTCATGAAACATATTACTGAATGTGGTCTTTAGACACCTTTCATAAAACACGTCCACTTTACAATAAATCTTTCCTCATATTTGTTTCCATGTGACAGTATGCTATTGTCAGCCAGTGCGTTTCTGTTTTGTAATGTGAAAGTGTGTACCGAGTTTCTGCATGCATGCGTGCAGCCTCTCCTCCAGGCTGGTGACTTGCGACTGCAACTCGTCATAGTCGTAGGTGCCCATCTCATGCTGCAGCGACACCAGACTGGCCGTCACATTCTGCACTTCCTGCTTGAACTGTAGCACAAGCTTTGCATCTGCCTTGTACTCCTCCAGCACAGGAATCATCGGTCTTAGCTCAGCCATTTTCTCCTTTATGGCCTGTGAAGATCCCACAGAGGGTATTCAGACACACTATATGGCTTAGCCGTGCACACCGCGTAAGCCTATTCCAGTAGTTTTATACTCAATACCAATTTACTTTGTGTTAACACATTCCTTCCTTTGGAATTTGTTAAGACAAATTCCTTCTGTTTTACCTTTCACATACTGTTCCAATCCTGAGAATTTCACAGGTACATTCAGCCCTTTAGCATCACATAACATCTCTTGGGATGCTGCTTTATTTTTACCTTAATCCCCTGTTACATTCTTAACCAATATTTTGCTGGTTTGTTCGCACTATCCAGAAAAAAAATCATGATATAAGACATGACCACAAGTACAATATGTGCATAGCCTTTTAATCAGTGGGTAGTTGGGTCATTTCAGCCACGTTCACCGCTGACAAGCATATGGTCATGTACTCCCCATAGATAAATGACAGTAGTAGAAGGTGTCATACTCAGTTGTGTTGTACTGTTTTATATACAGTGTATCACAAAAGTGAGTACACCCCTCACATTTCTGCAGATATTTAAGTATATCTTTTCATGGGACAACACTGACAAAATGGTGCTTTGACACAATGAAAAGTAGTCAGTGTGCAGCTTATATAACAGTGTAAATTCTTCTTCCCTCAAAAATAACTCCAATATACAGCCATTAATTTCTAAACCACCGGCAACAAAAGTGAGTACAAACCCTAAGAGACTACACCTTTAAATGTCCAAATTGAGCACTGCTTGTCATTTTTCCCTCCAAAATGTCATGTGATTTGTTAGAGCTACTAGGTCTCAGGTGTGCATAGGTAGCAGTTGTGTTCAATTTTGTAGTACAGCTCTCACCCTCTCTCATACTGGTCACTGAAAGTTCCAACATGGCACCTCATGGCAAAAAAGTCTCTGAGGATCTTAAAAGACGAATTGTTGCGCTACATGAAGATGGCCAAGGCTACAAGAAGATTGCCAACACCCTCAAACTGAGCTGCAGCACAGTGGCCAAGATCATCCAGCGTTTTAAAAGTCCACTAAGAACAGACCTCGTGTTGGTCGTCCAAAGAAGCTGAGTGCACGTGCTCAGCGTCACATCCAAATGCTGTCTGTGAAAGATAGGCGCAGGAGTGCCGTCAGAATTGCTGCAGAGATTGAAGAGGTGGGGGGTCAGCCTGTCAGTGCTCAGACCATACGCTACACTCTACATCAAATTGGTCTGCATGACTGTCACCCCAGAAGGAAGACTCTTCTGAGGTCTGTACAAAAGAAAGCCCGCAAACAGTTTGCTGAAGACATGTCAACAAAGGACATGGATTACTGGAACCATGTCCTATGATCTGATGAGACCAAGATTCATTTGTTTGGTTCAGATGGTCTGAAGCATGTGTGGCAGCAATCAGGTGAGGAGTACAAAGATAAGTGTGTCATGCCTACAGTCAAGCATGTTGGTGGGAATGCCATGGTCTGGGGCCGCATGAGTGCAGCAGGTGTTGGGGAGTTACATTTCATTAAGGGACACATGAACTCCAATATGTACTGTGAAATACTGCTCTGGCATGATCCCCTCACTCCGGAAACTGGGTCGCAGGGCAGTGTTCCAGCATGAAAATGACCTCAAACACACCTCTAAGATGACCACTGCTTTATTGAAGAGGCTGAGGGTAAAGGTGATGGACTGGTCAAAGCATGTCTCCAGACCTAACCCCAACAGAACATCTTTGAGGCATCCTCAAGTGGAGATGGAGGAGCACAAAGTCTCAAATATCTGCCAGCTCCGTGATGTCGTCATGGACAAGTGGAAAAGCATTCCAGTGGCAACCTGTGAAGCTCTGGTAAACTCCATGCCCAGGAGAGTTAAGGCAGTTCTGGAAAATAATGGTGGCCACACAAAATACTGACACTTCAGAAACTTTCACTAAGGGGTGTACTCACTTTTGTTGCCAGTGTTTTAGACATTAATGGCTGTATATTGAGTTATTTTGAGGGAAGAACAGACTACTTTTCATTGTGTCAAAGCACCATTTTGTCAGTGTTGTCCCATGAAAAGATATACTTAAATATCTGCAGAAATGTGAGGGGTGTACTCACTTTTGTGATACACTGTATATATATATATATATATATATATATATATATATATATATGCAGAGTTTCTTACATTTCCTTTGACTTTTAATTAATTGCAGGCAGAATGAACCAAAAATATTTCATGTTTTTTTTCTGGTCAGCTTCATTTCATTTGTTAATAAACATCCATTCCTTCATTTCAAGCCTGCAATGCATTCCAAAAAAGTTGGGACGGGGAAATTAAGGGCTAATAATGAATAAAAAAAAAAACAAAGTAATTATGTGATTTCAAACAGGTAAGGTCAACAGGTGATTATAATCATGATTTGCTACAAAAGAAGCATCCAGGAAAAGCTGAGTCTTTTATGAGCAAAGATGGGCAGAGGACCTCCAGTTTATCAACAAATGTGTATTGAAACGTTTAAAAACAATGTTCTTCAAAGAAAGACTGGAAGGGGTTTGCATATTTCTCCCTCTACAGTGCATAACATCATTAAACAATTCAAGGAATCTGGAGGAATTTCAGTGCAAAAAGGGTAAGGGTGCAAGTCTAAACTGAATGGGTGTGATCTCTGATCCCTCAGACACCACTGCATCAAAAACATTCGTCATTCATCAATAGCTGAAATAAAAAAAGGGCAAGAGATTACTTTATCAAACCTTTGTCAAGCACTACAATACGAAGTTACATTCACAAATACCACTTAATGTTACTGTGCAAAAAAAGAAGCCTCATGTTAACCATGTCCAGAAGCGGCGTCGACTTCTCTGGGTATTTAGAGCAACATAAACTGCCTTCAAGATGACATCTTTTCCAGGGACGTCCATGCATTTATCAACAAGACAATGCAAAACAAGCCAAATAAAGAAAAGTCAGAAATAAGTAAATCCCTTCCAGTCTTTCTTTGAGGATGTTTTTAAACATTTCAATAATTTTCTTACACATTGGATGATAAACTGGAGATCCTCTGCCCATCTTTACTCCTCTTAAACTCAGCCTTTCGTGGATACTGCTTTTGTACAAAATCATGTTTATACTCACCTGTTTGAAATCACACCATTATTTAGTTTTGTTAATTCATTACTAGACCTAAATTGTCCATGTCCCAACTTTTTTTGGAATGTGTTGCAGGCCGGAAATGCAGGAATGTATGTTTATTAACAAATGAAATGATGTTGACCAGTAAAAAAACCATGAAATTGTTACGGATCGCCATGACTTTCAGCTCAGGTGAGCCCGTTAAACTAATAATTAAATTATTAGTGGGTTTAGGACCCAATATGCAGCTAGCTCTGGCAGAGGAAACGTGAAAAAATGGAAAGAACTAAGCCCCCATGTGATCAGTTAGTTCAATCACGTGGAGTTGCTACTGGGATTCGAACATAGAATGCTGAAACGCTGGCTAGGAGCCTTAACACAGTGAGCCACTCGGAGGATGATGTCACCCAGTGCTCAACGTCCTGTGAACGTGCGGAGGGGCGGGGCGTGCGCACCAGCAAGGAGGCACGAAATGAAAGCGCCCTTTTTAAAAGGCACTGAATGGAGAGGGGCATGGCGCGCCGAAGCACGTCTCCAGTCTCACACAGAAATAGTGATATTTCACTCAGAGAAGGCACACAGGCACTATACAATGCGCGGCGCCACAGAGTGAGTAACAGGAAGTGATAGCACTGAAACGATCACTCAAAGTGCAGGCAGGATGACAGGAAGCAATCGCTTAATGCGCAGGCAGAAGGGGAAAGGACCGTGAGAAATATCTATTCCTACACTATCACACTAAGCCCTGCCTTACCTCGGGTCTTCAGAATCCCTACGCGGCCAATTCCCTAAACGGAAACCGGTCTACTGCTAAGACCTGACTGGTCCAGACCCAGTACTGCCTCGCTAAGACATCTAGTCAGAAAAAAAGGGTACCACCTGTAATACAAACGCTGAAGTGTTTAGCCAGCAAAAGAAGTCAGCCTGTCGTTAAACCGCCGAAGCGTATAGACAGCCAACAGTGGTCATGCAATGACACTGCTGAGCTCAGGACTTAAATACCTGGCCTGGCAGGTGTTGCATATTAGCACGATGCGCACGCGCGATCGCACAGAGCTGTCAGGAGTCACAGGTTGGGAACTGAACCAACGCTGCCCCCTAGCATCGGAAAAAGGGTGTGACCCTGACAGTACCCCCCCCCCAAAGGGGCGACGTCCCGAAGACCCTACGAGGAACAACTGCCTTCTCTAGCCTGCCGGGCACGCTCATCTGGCGCACCGGGAGGCCCTGAGATGCAGGGCAAGCCTCCACATAGGGACCGAAAGGGGGGGTGGGGCAGGCCAGGCCAAATACAAGGCCAGGGGCCAGGCCGATCAGCTCAATGGCAGAGCTTGGCACTGGCAGCTGAGGGATTGGTCTGTCTGACCGAGGCGCGGGGATCGGGACCGACAATCGCGGCGCGGGGATCGGGACCGACGATCGCGGCGTGGGAATCGATCTTTTTGACCGTGGCACGGGGATCGGGACCAACGATCGCGCCGTTGGAATCGGTCTGTATGACCGTGGCACAAGGATCGGGACTGACGATCGTGGCGCGGGAATCACGGAGCGTAGTTGCTCAGGTTGACAGCTTGGTGGTGCTAAGTGCCCAGGTACGGGGTCAACAGGCGCGGCGAGCCCTGGAACGGAGCGTAGTTGCTCAGGTTCAAGGCTTGGTGGCGCTAAGTGCCCAGGTACGGGGTCAACGAGCAAGGCGAGCCCTGGAACGGAGCGCAGTTGCTCTAAATGACCCGGCATGGAGCTTTCTCACTCAAATGCGGGATCTACAGGCGCTATACAATGCGCGGCGCCACAGAGTGAGTAACAGAAAGCGATAGCGCTGAAACGATCGCTCAAAGCGCAGGCAGGATGACAGGAAGCGATCGCATTGAAGCAATCGCTTAATGCGCAGGCAGGAGGGGAAAGGACCGTGAGAAATATCTATTCCTACACTATCACACTAAGCCCTGCCTTACCTCGGGTCTTCAGAATTCCTACGCGGCCGATTCCCTAAACGGAACCGGTCTACCGTTAAGACCTGACTGGTCCAGACCCAGTACTGCCTCGCTAAGACGCCGGAGCGTCTAGTCAGAAAAAAGGGCACCGCCTGTAATACAAACGCTGGAGCGTTTAGCCAGCAAAAGAAGTCAGCCTGTCGTTAAACCGCCGGAGCGTATAGACAGCCAACAGTGGTCATGCAACGACACTGCCAAGCTCAGGAGAAAGACTTAAATATCTGGCCTGGCAGGTGTTGCATATAAGCACGATGCGCACGCGCGTGCGCGCGATCGCACAAAACTGTCAGGAGTCACAGGTTGGTAACTGAACCAACACTGCCCCCTAGCGTCGGAAAAAGGGTGTGACCCTGACAGAAATATCTTGGATTCATACTGTCTGCAATGAAATGCAAGTCAAACAAAATGTAAGGAATGCTGCCTATGTTTTTTATTTGCATTTTTCCATACCATCCCAACTTTTTCTGATTGCAATTGTAGATTGCGAGCTATCCAAATAATAATTCTGTAAATTGCTACCCTTATCGGGCTGCTACAGGTGAAGATAAGTGCCAGTAGAAAAAGAAACAGCAGCAACAGATCCACAAAGCAATAAGCAACACAAACTCACAGAGCAGCACAGAAAATTGCTGAAACACAATTTAACTATCTTCCCACTGCTCAGGCCCACCAGATCCTGATTTAGTAACTCAAACAGACACTTTCATTCTCTCACTGACTATTGCCTGTTACAGTCCAACTGTCAGGGCTTTTGATTAAATTGTTACACAAACCATTTTCTGTCTTATACACAACCACTGCTTGCAATGACTGTTTATATTTACGATTAGGGGTGTAACGATACACTCTGCTCACGATTTGATTCGATTCATGATTCTGAGTGCACAATTCGATTTTCTTAAGATGTTTTTTATGTCTGAAGTGTAAACAATGCAAAAATGTTTTGAATAAATTTTTAAACAACAAAAAATACTTTAGTCCACTGCAATTAATTGCTAGACACAGAGGTTTAAAATTGTAAATGAAATGTTATTGAAATGTTGTAAATGAAATGTTATTGTAGGTTCATATTAAATAACCAAGTGAAAATATTCCTTTTTTTTAAGAATAACAATTAAAAAACATATGTGCTTTTCTTGTATACAAATTTACACAAAATAAGCTTTAGCTTTTTACTATTGTAACATTTTCAGCAAATCTCAAATTGAAAATCAAAATACACAATCAAGCTCACTGAGCTTTTAACCGTCCTCAAATCTCTCAAATTCATCTTTACCTTAACGAGTTTAAAATTGTAGAATGGAAGATATGCGTATGGGAGCATGACGAATATGTGTGCCTTCTGGTGTTTAAAAATGCAAATACACCCCTATTTATGACTGTTTATTAATTAATATTGCTGTTTGGTCTCAACTTAAGGTTTCTTCCTTATTGGCCTCGAGGAGTTCTCTCTGTAGATTCTGTTTCCATAGCCAAACAGCTGCACATAGAACAAAAGTGAATGTGAATCTTGAAGTATCGACTAGGATTTGTCGGATGGACAAATCAGAGTTTAACAACAACTTAATAATTATTTTTCCTCTGTTTTATCAACGATTGATTTTTGTGTCCATATACACTCAGTCATGCGTTTTGCCACTTTGCACAAGCCCACATAGAAATGACAGCTGACACAGATATATACACCGACCTGTCTAAACAGCAAACTAATTAGCAGCATGCCACTTTGTACATTATATAAAAGAAACAGATTTCCAAGGAAGTTGTGCTTCCTTCCATACGGAAATGTGCCATAATTAAAACCTTATTCCTATTCTTTAAGGACCACTGATGATATACATTTTTGAGTCATGAGGGGAGTTAAACAAGGGCAGTTTTAAAACAGTATTTATGTACAAATTAGCATGCATGTCTTGTAGTTGGCTGTGCCCAAGGTGTTTTTCTAAGGTTAAGCTATCTGCATGTTTATGTGTAGAATTTTGTAATGCAAATATTATCCATGCTAAACCACCATTTGACAGATTGAAAATGGATCTAAATAACATACCAGTCTGTCATGCTTTCATGAGCATAAGGGTTATTATATTCTGTACTTGTACTGCATAAGTACATGAAAAGAAGACAAACCAAGAAGAAAGAGAGAAAGAGCAATAAACTCTATATGTGTACTTGAAGAGCTTAATCTTCAGAGGGCTCTGTTATTCTACAATGACAAAACAGGATTTATAGTGATATAATGTTAGTGTTTGTTTGGTCCATTTTCTTCTGTTCTCTCCCTATTTCAATTCTAGTTGCTAGAAATAAACATGCATGCAAGTCCCTCTCTTACCATAGACTCTGTTAAAATGGCATTTAACTGACTTCAAGAAAATTATATCTACCACCAGGGTATTGTGTGTGTGTGTGTGTGTGTGTATATATGTATGTGTGTGTATATATATATATATATATATACACACATACACACACACACAATCACCTGGGAATTGAACCCAGGGCATTCTTGCTGTGAGGCGACAGTGCTAACCACTGAACCACCGTGCCACCCAAAACAGAATCAATTTAACATAAAAAAAAAAATTAAGTACAGGTACTCCGCGGAATACGATGGAGATATGTTCTGACAAATGGATCATAACTTGAATTTTATGTAAATTAAGGAGTTCAGTATTTATTGTATATATCAGAGCACCGAATATATTAGATATGTTTAAAACAAGACCGTGACCCCGGCATTTCCTCACTACATTTCCCAGAACTCATCACTCCCGCCACAAGAGTGCTGAATATATTACATATGCTACGTATCGCTTGCCTGGGAAATTTCAAAATTCAGAGTACGGGTTCTGTGGAATTTATATTTATTTTCGGATTCCCATCGTAAAGTCGAAATCTTGTGCGTCGGGTCATCGTAAAACAGGGAGTACCTGTAACAGAATCACCAGATGTACTGCCATCACGGATATAAAAGAAGAGAAAACAGAGTGCTGTGTGTGAGCTAGTTGGTTAATTCCACCTTACAGTATATATAGCCTAAGGAAAATGTTATTTTTTGGTAAGCGCTGCCTAATTCCATTCAGATAATGTTTGTTTGAATATATGTGTGTGCTCCAGTAAGGTTATTGTCCTTGTTATTAAGGTTATTAACCTACTTACCTTATTATTAAATTTATTAACCTAACCCATGTATTAGAACCTTTTCCATCTTTACCTTAATGAGTTTCCAATTCCAGAAAACTTTCAAATTTATTGTAATCTCAAACTGAATTTTCAATTGCTTATGGCCCTGATGTGTTTATTACTTTTATAAGACTGTAATGATCACAGCTTACACATGTGCAACTCTAAATCAGTGTCCTTTGCAACTCGAGCATGTTCATAATGTTTTCATTGTATCAATCAAAACCAGGTTTTGCTTTTTTTAAAGTTCATATCAAATGTCTGTATCTGTCACTATCACAAAAGCCAACTCTCTCACCAACAAATGCAGCAACCAACAGATTATGGAATGCAATGACATAATAGTAGTAATATTTGATAAGATAATGGGTGTGTTTTGTGTGCTCATGTGCCAAGGCTGGCTCCTGTCTTGCACCCTTTGTGTTCCCAGTTACACCCCAGGACCTCATGACTCTGAATTAGACTTAAATATAGAAAATGAATAAATCTGCACTTGGCTATTCACATTTGCGTTGTGAATACCTTGTACTGTTTGGCTAGGTTTTGTTGGTGGCTTTCCTCTACTTGTCGAAATTTGGTTTCCACAACTCTGAGCTGATCTTCCATTCTGGCCACGTACTGCAGATCCTTCTGTGTCCGCTCGTCCAAAACCTGGATTGAGTGTGTCATGTTCTGCACCTACAAAACACACAAACGCAGACACACAAACACACACACAGTATTATAGAGGACAAATGGAATAGTTGTCCCTCACTAGGGCTGCAACAACGAATCGATAAAATCGATAAAAATCGATTATTAAAAGTGTGGACAACGAATTTCATTATCGATTCGTTATGTCGCATGATTTATGTGTCCCCCGCCTTATCATATCCGCTTACATTACTTGCGGCACTTGCTGTCAGCGTTGGAAAAAAAAAAAACACGAGCGATTGAACGGAGCGAGGCGGAGCCAGCGCGGACGCGGAATCTTCAAAACAAGTTAGCGTTAAGGCCATGTCCACACGTACACGGGTATTTTCTAAAACGGGGGTTTAAATTCGTTTATAAAAAACATCCCGTCCACACAAGCACTGCTTAAACAAAAAACTTCGAAAACGCAAAAACACACACAGTCGCTGTCAAGAGCAGTGCCAAACCAGCAGTCCTATATGCCGGCGAAGCAGCTCACTCAACGACAACAGCGATGTCCTATGCATACAAACATTTTCTTGCCATTGTTCTTCAACAACCACTTCGTTTTGAAAGCTAGCCCACCAACGAGAGGTCCGACCGGGTCTCATCCCAAACCAGCGACGCTGGGGGCAGGAACTGCTTCGTGGGTGTGGTGGGTGTCACTGTAGTGACCTCCGTAGCGCATTCTGACGCCTCTGTTCTTTAGTGTAATGAAAAAGTAATAATTGTAAATGTAGTTGTAGATTTGTAACAAGTTCGGTCAGCAGTGTTACAGCTGGCACTATTTTGGCTACGTCCGCTATTGCACAAAATCGCCTCGTGTAAACAAAGGAGATAACGGCGCACAAATGACGTTACAAGCAAGAAACTCCATTTTCCCAGTCCACACGACAACGCTGTAAACGGAGTTTCTGAAAAACTTCACCCTGGAAGGAGTTTTGCAAAAAAAAAGTCCGTTTTCAGTGACCTAAAACGCAGTTTTCGTGTGGACGAAAGATCAAAACGCATAGAAAAAGCTACGTTTTTAAAAATACCCGTGTTCCTGTGGACAGGGCCATAGTCTCTAAAAAAGAGAGCCAGCTTTAGCCTGGAGCATGTTGACATGATAACATTTTTGGATTGCAATGCAAAATTCCTAAAGAAAGGGAGTGATTTGTATGTAGTGTTTGCATCAGAGATGCACTTATTTTTCTTTATTATTTAATTTGTTATTTTAATTTATTAATAAATTTAATGTATTATTATTCATTTATTGTAAGCACTTGTTTGCTCTGTTATTTAATGTTATATTTCTGAATAAAGACATGGAAAGTTATTTTTTTTAAACCCGATTCATCGATTATTAAAATAATCGTTGGTTGCAGCCCTATCCCTCACTATATCATGGTTCACTCATTGCGGCTTCACTGTATCACAGGTTTTTAAAAATATATATATATAATTCTGTATCTCAGAGTTTTCGCTATCTCACGAGATTTTGCGGACTTTTTGCGGTGTTTAAGAGCATATGAAGTTTTTATAAGAGTGTGGGAAAGGTGAATAAGGAATTGGGAAAGGTTTATAAAGCTTTAAATATATATAAATAATAAAATAAATATAACGCCGCTACTTTGTGGATTTTCACCTATCGCGGGGGTCTCTGGAACTTAACCCCCGTGATAGCGATAGGTGAGGGATCACTGTATATATAAATGGTGTAAATGTACTATGAAATGTATAAAATGAGTGTTTGCAGCTAATCATAGTAGCATTAATCTGCTGATCTTTCACATATATTCATGCATGTCCCCAGATATACAGCAACAAAATATGGTATTTTTGTTAAAATAGGAAGGCATTTCCTATCCCTTAGGATTACAACCGATGACGTAATCCTAAGGGAGCTCATTAGTGCAGGAGTTCACATGTGCATGTCATGCATTACTGTACTGTCTCCGCCATGGTTACTATAACCAGGTTTCCACCTGATGTACAGTACTGTGCAAAAGTCCTAGGCCACCATTAGATTTGTTGTTTTTACAATGGTATAATGACCATATATAATTATTTCTCAGTCTCTTTATTAAAATGCAAACAGAAAGTACAGAAAATATATCCACAAAATTAAAATAAAACACAATCAGAACAAATGGCTTCTGCAGACAAAGTCAGTATTTAGTCTGATCTCCCCGGAAATTATGTGTGTCGTAATGTGTCTGGCACCTAATATATAGGTTAAGTACCTTAATTATTGTAATTAAAAGGATAATAACCTTAATCGGACCATGAACGTATAAGCAATCTGACACTGTCCAAATGAATGATATGTGGCATTTATCCCCTAGGCTACCAGTCCCTACTGTAGTAGATTAGCGGTTAAGGTACAGGACTATGGACTAGTTCCACGGTTCAAATCCCACCTTTCCCACTGTTGGGTCCTTGAACAAGGCCCTTAACCCACAATTAATTAGATTGTAAGTCACTGTAGATAAGTGCATCTGTTAAGTGAATGAGTAATGAAAATGTAAATATACCTGTAATTAAAAACTTAAATTTTACAATTTAAGCTACAATTATGTGAAGCCCTAGTGTGTAGCTCAGAGTGGCTTCATACTAATCAATGCTTCTTCACTTAAGCACACAAACGATATGAATTTTAAGAGAGCTTTACGCTTGTAGGGATATCCAGAGAGTCTAACCCAAGTTCAGAGACACCCAAGAACGCAACTGCCGAATACTAATACAAAAAAGAATGACATTGTGACTGTGTAACTGAGAGAAACACCTAGAGCAGGAATTAAACCTGGGAGTCTAACGTCCTACCAATTTCACCACAGGGTCACAGTGATCGCTAGCACACTCGGTGTTCTCCTTAGAACAGAGAAAGTTCAGAAGATCACCTCAAATCGAAACTCATAGCACAGTTACACCTCCATCGAAGGTGAGTGGAAGCAGTAAATCAAACTCCAAACTGTTCTCCATCATCTTCCTTTTGTTTTTGTATTCTTTTTTGCAAAACACTACAGAGAACTTGAGGCATCCCCCAGCATATCGAAACTACCAGCTGTCTCTCTACAAAACCTCAGGCATTGATTTTGTTTCTGGGCTATGCAGGCTGCGAGCCAACACAGCCCAGGTGTGATCACTGCACTTGATTACTTTAGGAGATTGTGGGAAATGCATTTTCCACATGTACTTCTGTGGCTCAAAAAAACCTAAAGCTGAGAAGGCTAGAAAAAGAAACTAAATGACACAATGGCAAGATGACACAACTGACAAGAAAACTTAGATGGTTAATTCCCATCATCGTGGTGGAGAGGCATTGTGATTGACTGTGGACAGAAGGCGAGTCTTTAAAAGCTACTGTGAAGTTCATTATGGTGGCTTGTGTTGTTGACCATCACCTCGAGGTCCATGAGTTACTTTGTACATGTACAGTGGTGCTTGAAAGTTTGTGAACCCTTTAGAATTTTCTATATTTCGGCATAAATATGACCTAAAACATCATCAGATTTTCACACAAGTCCTAAAAGTAGATAAAGAGAACCCAGTTAAACAAATGAGACAGAAATATTATACTTGGTCATTTATTTATTGAGGAAAATGATCCAATATTACATATTAGTGAGTGGCAAAAGTATATGAACCTTTGCTTTCAGTATCTGGTGTGACCCCCCTGTGCAGCAATAACTGCAACTAAATGTTTCCTGTAACTGTTGATCAGTCCTGCACACCACCTTGGAGGAATTTTAGCCCATTCCTCCGTACAGAACAGCTTCAGCTCTGGGATGTTGGTGGGTTTCTTTGTTGCTGGGATGTGTTAGTGGCTAGTCAGAGTCAATTGAACATTCATAATCTACATGCAAAAGTAATGAGAAGTAAACCCTTATCTGTAATCAACAACATTCAGATAAACCTTTTGGCAATCAAGAGCTGTGGTTCAGTGAAACAAAGAGTAACTGCACTGGCCACAATCACAATCAAATATATGTTGTGGAAAACAGTGAAGTATTGGCAACTGTTGCCAAGGGTGTTGCTTGGTTGCTGTGGGGTGTAATATGGAAAATGTACAGTGGGAAGTGATATTAACTATCAATACACCCTGGAAATTAACGTCCCACAGTCAGGGAAGAAATTTAAGTTGAAAAAAATGGTATTACAACAAGACAATGATCCAACCTCAAAATCAACTTTGAAATACTTGAAAAAAATTGTATGGTCTTCACACTATATACTAAACTTTGTGGATGGAGCTCTATCATGCTGTACCTTGAATCCAGTCGTTAATTCGTTCCTGAAGGCTTGTCGAGAACTGAAAACAGCGAGTACAGAGCAAATTTTTCCCATAATGAATAATGTAAATTGAATAAATCCATTCCAGACCCTCCACACTGTATAAGGCATTGTATGCATTAATGGAGTTGTATTGTACAGGTGCAGCCTGATATACGATGGAGATACATTCTGAAGAAATCCATCATAAATTACAAGCATCATGAACTGAGGAGTTTAAAGACTGTTTGGTAGAGTGGAGCCTATGATAAGTAATGATAAGTAAGTTCATTTCAGAGGTGGGACTGAGGTAGCCTAGCGGGTAAGGTACTGGACTATGGACCAGAAGGTCCAGGGTTCAAATCCCACCTCTGCCAAGCTGCCACTGTTGGGTCCTTGAGCAAGGCCCTTAACCTACAATTGCTTTAATTGTAATACTGTATCAATTGTAAGTCGCTCTGGATAAGGGCGTCTGCTAAATGCTGTAAATGTAAATGTAAATTCATTTTTAAAACACTCACATTAACCTACAGTTGGCCAAAAGCATTAACACAAAGCTTATTTTATAATTTTTTTTCTTTTTCACTTAACATCACTTTCAGCAACAGTGGCCATTTCAGTGACACACACACACACACAAGGCTGCATCTCTACACAAGGTTAAATCAAGATGAATTTGTATTTTTATACCCATTTTCCATTTGAGCCCTGCATCATTTGTTCATTCTTTTCCCTTTTTCCTCATTTTCTTTTTCTGTTTCTTGCGGAGGATGTGCGAGGTTTTTTTTGCATCTCTGCACCCATGACGTGCCAGCCTCACCTCAACTCCTGTACATGATTGTCACACCTGCAGCACATTTCACCATAATGAGCCCTGCAATGAAGAACACCAGTACTGTGGTTAACTGTGTGTTTGCTCCCAGGTCTGTGGTGCTTCAACTCTGCTTCTTTTTGGAGATTCTGTGACGTTGCTGCTCAGCCATCAGCTGGACTCAGCTCTCTTTGGTCACCTGTTTTCATGCTCCTGGTGCAATCGCTGATCCGTTTCTCACACAGGCTCTTGTTACGCCTCACTGGAGGACCTGAGGCCAGACTGCCAGAACTTGAACTCCGTGACTGTTCCTCTCCCTGTTCAGTCAAGCACCTAGCCTGTTTATCCACACGGGCTGCTGTTATCCATCCCAAACCTGCCTGCCCTGACTGTTCGCCCCGTCTGCCTCTGCTTCCATTTGGTTTATTTTTCTCCCCTTCCTTTCCTTCCTTTTTTCTATTGTAAATAAATCCCTGGTTTGACCTTTAGCTTGTGTAGTCTGTGTTTTGTGAGCTACTGTTGGGTCTCCAGCCCAAAATCCAGTGTGTTCACTTGTGAATCCCAACAGACAAATTTTGTTTTTTATTTGCACACACCACAGCACGCTTTGTCTTACATGCCCCACCCTTCAGCAAACAAACCCACAAATCCAATCAGAGCAGACAGTTAGAAGCAAATGTGAACATTTCTTAGCTTATCTTCTTAAAAAAAATGTGATGGTAATATACACACGTAGACACATTGTTGGTACCCCTCAGTCAATGAAAGAAAAAACCCACAACGGTAACAGAAATAACTTCAATCTGACAAAAGTAATAATAAATACAAAGTCTATGAAAATGAACAAATGAAAGTCAGACATTGCTTTTCAACCATGCTTCAACAGAATTATTTAAAAACATAAACTCATGAAACAGGCCCGGACAGAAATGATGGTACCCCTGAAAAATGTGACCAAAGGGACATGTTAAATCAAGGTGTGTTCACTAATTAGCAACACAGGTGTCTACAATGTTGTAATCAGTCAGTGGGCCTATATATAGGGCTTCAGGTGGTCCCTGTGCTGTTTGGTGACAAGGTGTGTACCACACTCAACATGGACCAGAGGAAGCCGAGGAAAGAGCTGTCTCAGGACATTAGAAAGAAAATTATAGACAAGCATGTTAAAGGTAAAGGTTATAAGACCATCTCCAAACAGCTTGATGTTCCTGTGACTACAGTTGCATATATTATTCAGAAATTTAAGACCCATGGGACTGTAGCCGACCTCCCTGGACGTGGACACAGGAGGAAAATTGATGACAAATCAAAAAGACAGATAATACGAATGGTAACAAAAGAGCCAAGAAAACCTCTAAATAGATTAAAGGTGAACTTCAAGCTCAAGGAACATCGGTGTCAGATCGCACCATCCGTCAATGTTTGAGCCAAAGTGGACTTAATGGGACACGACCAAGGAGGACACCATTGTTGAAAACAAAACATAAAAAAGCCAGACTGGAATTTGCCAAACTACATGTTGACAAGCCACAAAGCTTCTGGGAGAATGTCCTATGGACAGATGAGACAAAAATGGAATGTTTTGGCAAGGCACATCAGCTCTATGTTCACAGACGGAAAAAGGAAGCATATCAAGAAAAGAACACTGTCCCTACTGTGGAACATGGAGGAGGCTCTGTTATGTTCTGGGGCTGCTTTGCTGCATCTGGCACAGGGTGTCTTGAATCTGTGCAGTGGTACAATGAAGTCTCAAGACTATCAAGGAATTCTAGAGAGAAATTTGCTGCCCAGTGTCAGAAAGCTTGGTCTCAGTCGCAGGTCTTGCAACAGGATAATGACCCCAAACACACATCTAAAAACACCCAAGAATGGCTAAGAGGAAACACTGGACTATTCTGAAGTGGCCTTCTATGAGCCCTGACCTAAATCCTATTGAGCATCCTAGAGAGGAGAGTAAAGGGGGCTAACAAAGTATGTTGAGAAACAGAAGGACTATAGTCTGTATGGGGTTTCTGCAGGTATCAGCAAGTCTAATGTACTTTTTAATGCCCTGTCAATGTCTTTTTGAACATCCTTAATGCCATAAACATATACAGACACGCACGCAAGCATAGTTAACTGCTCTCTGCTTTTTTACAGCTGACCTGTGGTCATCGGATATATATATATATATATATATATATATATATATATATATATATATATATATATATATATACACACACACACACACACACACACACACACACACACATATATCTGTGTGTATACAGTATCTCTTTCAATTTTTAATGCATGCTGGAATCAAATTTAATGCTTTTTAATGCCATTTAAGGCCTTAATTTTGGCAAAACACATTTAATGACTTTTAATGCTTTTTAATACCCCGGGGAAAGTCTCCTGTAATTGTAGAACTACGAAGTGCAGTGACCACTAAATCTTAAATAAAGAATAAGCAGAAAATTGAAAAATATAGAATGTCTAAGACTTTTGCACAATACTCATTCATTCTGCTAGCCGGCGGCACAGGGCACAAGAAAGGAACAACCCAATCCCTCATAGGGAACACTCCCTCAGACACTCATACACACACTAGGGGCACCTTAGAGACACCAATTAACCTAACATGCATGTCTTTGGAATGTGGGAGGAACTGGAGAATCTGGAGTAAACCCAATTGGAGTAAACTCCACACAGACCACTCCACCTGGGGAATGAAACCAGGACCGTCTCAGTGTGAGGTGACAGTGCTACCCACGAGCCACCATGCCGCCTTTTGCACAATACTGTATGTCCTTATAGCCTTATGCAGCTAAATGTTATAGTGCACAACCAGACTGGTAGCACCACTGAGATATGAACTTGGGTCTCTGCTACAGTGAGCTGGCTTATCAAAAGCATGCCTAAATAAAATTAGGTGATTTTTTTTATTAAACATGTAAATTGCTTTTTTATTTAACAATGCAAACAATCCATGGCAGAAAAATTGACATATATTTATTTGCATCAACTACATTAAGTTTAATGAAATGTAGCACATGTTTTCTCTAAGTGGTTTCTGACATGCTGAGCAGGAATACGATCTGGGATGGAATGAGGTCATTTGCTGGAAAATTGTCACAGTCCAAGCAATTGTCACAGTTACCTTTTCCAAGAGCTGCCGTAGTTGCTTGGTGCGAGTGTCTCTGGGGCACCCGGTCTGCTGGGGAGCAACAATCATGCACAAACACCTTCCTTCTGTGTCCTGGGCAGAGCTGTATACCTGCCATGACTCCCCTGGGTTAGCAGGAAACACCTGACAGAGAAAGTGTGAGAGAGAGAACTGGTGATGGCAAATTCATTAATCATTGTTTTTCCATTATTCATAATATGGAAATGAAAATCCTAAGGATCCCAACAATGTGACGCCATTGCTAGAGAACTAACTCTTTAGGCTCCAACTTAAAGTCTTAACCAAGTATGCAATATGTATGACTTATTTACCTTTCTGGCTACCCAGAATGAAACAATAATCACTTATGAATGCTGATCTCAAAGTCTGGGCAAAACATCTTTGAGCGCATCATAAAGGCATATCTAGCAGTCAACGATCTCTCACCAAGAGGTATACTACCCAAAAGTAGCATCTGAGAGCCTTTTTATAGGGAAGCAGGGGAAGCACTTTTACGCCCTCTTGTGGCAAGACTCAGAGCCACACCTGTAATCATTTACATATTTGCTTGAGACATAACTGCATGCCGAGTTTTGCTGCAATCTGACATTTCTGTCTGAGTGTGTTTTGGTCAATGACAACATTTACTCAAATACCCCGCTATAAATATTGAATTACCACAAATGATAATTCATTAGTATTTCATACAGGTGTTGAGATAATGTTAACAACATTAGTGTAAATGTGTTAATCACTCTCAGTGTTGGACTGGCACCCTGTTCAAGGAGTACCGAAGCCTAATAAGCTGGGTTAAACAGAATGTTTGTACTGCTTGCTGACAGCTTATTAGATCAAACTTTCAAACTGCATTGCCAAGAAAAGACTTGTTTAAATGTATTTAATAGTGGTTATGTCTTCCTCCTGTCCACTGTTCTACACTTTATGGTTTATGGTAACGCTTATGTCTCGTCTTACATATTTAGAGATTGTGTTTATATTAGCATTTATCCTTGTGTTAGTCTTTGTGGTTGTTCTGTCCGTCTTGTCCTGTATGTCTTTTGTTAGTTACTTAACAGTCTCCTGTTTAGGGTTGGGTACCCGTTAAAAATTTTATTTTTGAATTTCGATTCCACTTATCGGTTCCTTAACGCTTTTTTGCTTCAAATACACATCCGCAATTAATGCAAACATACATCTGTAACAAGCACCCATCTGCCAGGACCAGTGCATTGTGTAATCACCTACACTATGTGTTGATACGCTAGAGCATTAACACAAAGTGGACGCTCAGAAGTGGTAAAAAGTTTGGCTCCACTTTCAGAGAAAACGAAAAGGCCAAATGTAATATGTGTGGAAGGTTGATCTGTTGTAAAGGAGGTTGCACCTCCAACATGGCAAAACATCGAAGGTGCCAGCATACCAAGCTTCATCAGTATACAGTGTTCATCTGGTTTTGGTCTCCTAGCTCAAGTGCTGCATCAGCTGGGAGAGTTTAAAACACTTAACATGACCAAAGCTTAACGTGGCTTTATGTATTAAAACAATGACCTAGACTTCTCTCACATAGTACCAGTCATAAGTACTCTCTACTGCTGAAATGACAAACCTGTGTTCCAAAAAGAAAGTAATAATTTTTACATTAAGCTTTTTCTTCCCATTTATACCTATGAGAAGCTTAACGTGGCTTAATGTACTAAAGCAGTGACCTAGGAACACCAAACTTCTCTCAGTTACTACTGCTCATAAGCACGCTCCACTGCTGAAATGACAAAAATGTGATCCAACAGGAAAGTAATAATTTTTCCGTTAAACTTTTTTTCTTCCCATTTAAAGCTATTATAAGTAAAAAGGTAATGTAAAAATGATTACTTTCCCTTTGGACCACATGTTCGTCATTTCAGTAGTACAGAGTACTTATAACCAGTAAAATTTAGAGAAATCTGGTGATCCTATGTCATTGTTTCAGTACATTAAGCCATGTTAAGTTATGTTCACATTAAGCAGATTAGACTCTCCTGCATAAGCCAGCTCCACAGACAGCTCTAGCACCTTGCCAACACATGCAGCACAGCCAGCCTGTGATACCCCTTATTCGTTACCAATAAAAAGGCTAAAATTCATAAATCACACAGATTAAATATTAAAAAAATTAAAAAGGTGATTTATCCACCCCCATGCTTCACAGTAGGTATGGTGTTCTTGGGATGCAACTCAGCATTCTTCTTCCTCCAAACACGACGAGTTTTTACCAAAAAGTTCTATTTTGGTTTCATCTGACCACATGATATTCTCCCAGTCCTCTTCTGGATCATCCATATGCTCTCTGGCAAACTTGAGACGAGTCTGGACATGTACTGGCTTAAGCAGGGGGAAACTCCTGGCACTGCATGGTCTGAGTCCCTCTCGGCATAGTGTGTTACTGATGGTAGCCTTTGTTACTTTGGTCCCAGCTCTCTGCAGGTCATTCATCAGGTCATTCCACGTAGTTCTGGGATGTTTGCTCACCATGCTCATGATCATTTTGACCCCACGGGATGAGAGCTTGTGTAAGGCAACTGCTTGTCTATTGTAGATTCACTGTTCCCAGCCTGGTGCAGGTCTACAATTTTATTCCTGGTGTCCTTCGACAGCTCTTTGGTCTTGGCCATGGTTGAGTTTGGAGTCTGACTGTTTGAGGCTGTGGACAGGTGTCTTTTATACAGATAACGAGGTCAAACAGGTGGCATTAATACAGGTAACAAGTGAGGGACAGAAGAGCTTCATAATGAAGAAGTTACAGGTCTGTGAGAGCCAGAAATCTTGCTTGTTTGTGGGTGACCAAATACTTATTTTCCACCATGATTTACAATTAAATTCTTTAAAAATCCTACAATGTGATGTCCTGGATTTTTTTTCTCATTTTTTGTCTCATAATTGCAGTGTATCTACGACAAAATTACAGACCTCTCATCTTTCTAAGTAGGAGAACTTGCACAATCAGTGGCTGACTAAATACTTTTTTGCCCCACTGTATAACACCATATAGTTTTCTCACAACTACGATTGCAAGGTTCCATGTATACGCAGCCAAAAGAAACCAGAGTTCAGTGAAGATAGGTCAGATTTGTCCACATAAAGCACCTATTCCTTTAGAGTTTCACTGTATGCTGTAGCAGTAACCTTCACTGGCGGTAAGAGGACCATTAAAACTACCCCAGGCCATCATTTATACTTCACATCACAATCAACAGTATGCATTTGGACAACTGAATCTTTCCAAGCTTCCAAAGCCAGTTCTGTAAATTAGACTGCCAGATGGTAGTGTGTGCTTCATGACTACAGATAATACATTTTCACTGCCTCATAGTACAATGGTGGTATGCTTTACCCAACTCCATCCAACACCTAACAGTTATTATTTTGCTTCCAAAGGGTACTTGGACCATATTAGCAAGTGCTGCAACTGGGAACAAGTATTTTTCACATGCTTCATTCTTTCACACTTGAAGATCTCATTCTGCGAGCTAATGAAGCCTACAGCTTTGTGACTAAGCAGTTTCCAATTCACAATGACAGCACTTAACAGTCGACTGGAACAGCTCCAGCAGCACAGAAACTTAAAGTCACTGACACATTGCAATCCTTGGTACAATTTATTCTACTGTCAGTTTTGCTCAGTGGAGATTGCATAAACCTGTTCTTGATTTAACTGCTTGTTTTTAATGGGTGTGTCTAGAATAGTGGAACCTAATTTAAAAATCTACAACTCCAATTCAGAAAACATTGGGACATTGCGGAAAATACAGTCTTATTTCATTGCTGACAGTATGAACCTGAGATATTTCATATTTAGTCTGGTCAACTTCATTCATTTGTTAATAAGCATCAATTCCTGCATTTCAGGCCTGCGACACATCCCAAAAAAGTTGCGACAGGGCAATTTATAGCTAGTAATGAGGTCAAAAATGAAACAATGATGTGATTTCAAGCAGGTGATTATAATGAGGATTTGGTACCAAAGTAGTATTCACGAAAAGTTGAGTATGTGCAGAGCAAAGATGGGCAGAGGATCTCCAGTTTGTCAACAAATGCATGAGAAAATGATTGAAATGTTTAAAAATCTTCAAAGAAAGATTTTAAGGGTTTTGCATTTTTCTCCCACCAGAATGCATACTATCATTAATTGATTAAAAAATGTGGAGGTTTTCATTACATAAATGGCACATGTCTAAGCTGAAGATTCACAAGATTCTCCAATCCCTTAGACAGCACTGAATCAGAAACCATCATTCATCAATAGCTGATACAACCACGTGGGCAAAGAATTACTTGGCAAACCTCTGTCAAGCACTACTTCATGGAGTTACATTCACAAATGCCACTGTGCAAGACATCCAGACTGTTATCAGCAACAAATCCAAAAGTCAGGTTCTGTCATGGTATGGGTTATCAGTGCCCTTGGCGACGATCATTTACACTTTTGTGATGCCAGCATTAATGCAAAAAATTTAAATGCAGAGATTTTAGATGTTATTTAATGCCAGATATCTTAGAGTAACATAAGCTGCCATCAAGACAGCACCTTTTCCAGGGATCTCCATGCATTTTTCAACAAAACAATGCAAAACCACATGCTGCACACCTTACGAAGGCATGGCTGTGGAGGAATAGGGTATGGGTACTGAACTGGCCTGCCTGCCTGCCTGCAGTCCTGACCTGTCCCCTACAGAGAATGCGTGGAGAATTTTGAAACAAAACTGACATGTGAAATGCAATGGCCTCATCACTTGGTGGCAAAACATCTTTTAAGTGTTGTACGAAGGAATGGGAACATTACAAAGTGGTAAATGCTTTACTGTCCCAATTTTCTTGTACTTTGTTGCAGGAGTGAAATGCAGGAATGGAAGTTTATTAACAAATGAAATGAAGTAGATATCTCAGGTTCATACACTCTTTAATTACACTTTTTCATTGGGAACAAAAGACACAAATGTGAAAACTGCAACAATATAATATACAGGACTTCAATTTGAAACCTAGGCTTCCTACTTAAAAAAGACCGGCATCCTTAAAAAACAAAAGCCAATTTGGTCAAATTGTCTTGTTTCTTATATTTTCACAGTTTAAGTTTATATTCATTTATATTGAAAAATGACACAGTATGAGCTTCACATTATGCACACTTACAAACACTTGCACACGGACACAAACAGAAGCTTATGCAAAGCCCCATCTGCTAACACTACATCAAGCCATAGCTCCCTGCCATCAAACCATAGCTCCCTGCCATCTACCAATCAAATACATAGTCAACTGACACATTGCTACAGCTTCATGAATTTACAGAAATTCCACATTACCTAACATTGTATATATAATAAATTACAAATCACGATACAGATAGTAAGTGATCTGAACATTAGTTCACAACCTTACATGAATGATTTGTCTAGTGTCGACTGTATTTCTGTGTGCAAGTACAGTAGCAGTAATACTGATTCATTCATTCATTTTCATAGCTGTGACGATCTGTCAAGAGACGATTGTCTTTATATCATTGTGTGGATTTTCCATCATCTTACAGTGGGGCAAAAAAGCATTTAGTCAGCCACTGATTGTGTAAGTTCTCCTACTTGGAAAGATACAATGTGATTTCCTGGATTTATTTTCTCATTTTGTCTCTCATAGTTGAAGTGTACCTATGATGAAAATTACAGACCTCTCTCATCTTTCTAAATAGGAAAACTTGCACAATCAGTGGCTGACTAAATACTTTTTTGCCCCACTGTAATATTACTGTAGCTCAGTGGTTCTAAAAGTGGGGGTCTATTGCAAGGGGCACATCAAGACAAATGAATGAGGCATGATTAAGATATATAATGCATGTTACTTGTAATAATTCCACCATAAATGTGATTTGTCACTTTCATGTCCACGTAAATGTGATTTGTGACTTATTCTCATCTACAAAAGAGGGGCACTGCAAAACATTTGTGAATCAGTGCTGTAGCTAATTAATGCTAGAGCTACACCTAACCTTACCCACAACCTTCAGAAAACCCAAAGGAAAATCGTATCTGTATTACATTAAAAAATTCAGGTCTTTCTATCTTCGTGGGGATATTAGTCCTCACAATAGTGTGGAAAATAGACCAGTTGATCCAACGCACGTCTTTGGAATGTGGTAGGAAACTGGAGCACCTGGATAAAATGGACCGGGAATCAAACCAGGGAGCTCTCATACATACAAGCATACACTCTATACTGAGCAGCACATGGTGATTACGCTTGTTTGGGGCTGAAATGTTTGTGCCTCTACAAGACTGTAAACAGGTATGATTTGGTTGTTGAGTTTGGCTATAATGTAGCCCAGAATGCCTGAAACTAATAACAAAGGCCTTGAGACATAAAGCTGAGCATAAAAACAACATTTGATTAGACAACCAAATGATATTCACTGCACCTGTATCACGAGTTATTACCCAAAAATGATGCAAGACAACACCTGCCAGGGAAATTGAGCTACTCATTATTATCGGCTTTATTTATGACAGTGGTTCTCAAAGCGTCATAAAGAAGTGGTGTGGCGCTATTGCGGGGGATGCAGCAAGGCCAATGAATGACGCAAGTTTGAAATAATGCATGTCACTTGTAATAATTCCATGATGATTTGTAACTTCATATTGTTTTGTTCAATAGGAAGTTGCAGGGTTGTATGAATTACAATGTTTCAATTCCAGTTGAGTTTGGAACCAAAAGATGTGTACGTGTGTGTCGAATTGGGGGGACTTAAACTCTCATCTACAAATGAGGGCACTGCAGAGAATCACTTATTTATGAAAACGCAAAGTACAACATTATTTCACGCTTTCTTGCAGATCCACTGCCTCTAAAGCTCAACAGTTTGTCCTATCACGACTGCTCTCATGGTGGTTTTCAAGAGAAAATTGCCATGTGCATATTTCGTTTTCAACATTTTAATTAAATTGAATAGCAAGACATTTTATAAACAGAGAAAACTGAGCTTGGTGTGCCAGTGAAAACCTGATGCTCAGTTATCACATTTATACAGTGTGTTCAGAATTATTATGCGTCCATGTATTCTTTTTTTGGCTGTGCCAATTAATTTTATTAATTGCTGCACAGCTGCTCCAAATTAATCCCTAATTGGTCCCTAATTAGTGTTTAATTAGTGTCTGATTTGCATATAGTCTTGCTGGTGGTCACAATTATTAAGCAAATCTTAAAAATGGGAAAAATCCTACAGCAGAGGAAAAGAAGGTGACAGTGAGAGCTGTATCTGAAAACACCTCAACATTGTAAATAAACAAGTTAAATCGCACAGTAATCATCGCACAGCAAAGATGGGCAGGTTGTCAGAAGAAAAGTGTGGAATGCAAGTTAGAGGTCAGGATGGCAATGTTTAGAGAGCAAGGTGACTGGTGGCCGATATATAATGCCGATACCACTTTTTTTTGCAACCTATGACAGTAATATTAATAAATGAGAGACGAAATTGCTGAACTTAACAGTTATTTAAGCTATAAATGCACTGTCTCTGTTTGCACTGTCGTTTTTATAAATAAAAATGTATTAAAAGTTTTATTGCACTTAACAACAACCAGATAACAGCATCTTCTTGTTTCTGGAAGAAAAAGTTTAAATACTTGATGCTTGCTAACAATAAACAATCACAGAGTAGTGCACATAGCAGCAGCCTCTTTTTGATTTTTAATCCAAGTCACAGTTTCTTCTTTAACTTCCCCACAGTAAATGGCCCCAACCTCACTGAATGTTCTCTCAGCATCTCTTGGTTTTAAGTCACTCATTAGTCATTAGTTTATGAGCTGCAAGCTCTAATGCAGAAAACAAAGTTTCTCTGCATTTTCTCCACTATTTTTAAATATCGGCCTCATGAGCGTAGATATCGGCAGATGTCGATTATCTCAAAATGGCATTAATCAACCAATGTCCTATTATTAGTCAGGATCTCAAAAGAATCACAAGACAACCAGCAAGAAAATATTTGAGAAGAGAAGAAAAAGAAACCAACTCCCTGTAAGGTTTCAAATGATATAGCAAAAGTGTCCAAGATGAAAACCAGGCCCAGAGTTAACAATAAAACAGAGAAATTAGGGTAAAATGGACTAAAAACCACATGAAGACAAACTTCTCAACAGTCGACGAGTGCCATGCAACATTATATGGACCTGACTGGTGAGCTAATAGCTAGGTCATGAATGGCCATTCTACTCCAATGTCACTTTGGGGTCACCAAGGCAGTGATGGTATTGGTCCTTTGTGAGTGTACGATTGGGTGAAATTGAACGCAGAAGGGTACTGCACTTCTTGGAGCAACAGTTCTTGTTCTAAAGGGTCATGCAAGACAGTGTCTCATCTCATGCTCCCCACTATAAGAAGGGGTTTGCTGATGACTAGATTATACAGTGGCCTGCTTCCTCACCCGACTTAAATATTTATAGGTAATTCTGAAACAGCAAGTTTATTCATTTGGCATCAATACCAGTCTCTGGATGGCAGTCAGTGAGGCTGCAAACAGTATCAGCAAACACACTATAAAAAAACTCATTACATCATTGGCAAATAGGCTGATATCTCTGAGCATTAAAAATTGGATTTGTGAAATAATCTTTTCTTCTTGTTTGAAAAGTCTTATTTTGTAGAACTAAACGCTAATCTTGTTGAATTTCCACATTTAGTTGACATTGATTTTGTTATATTGTCCAGCATAATAATTGTGAACAGTGATTTTTTGTAAATAAAAATAACAGAAGAATCTGAATGGTCAATGAGCTCCAACAAAAAAAAAATCAAAAGAGCATAAAAGGCTTACTTCTTCTAACAAAATTAACTTTCCTGTATTCCACAGAATGCATTCCATAATAATTCTGAAAGCAATGTACCGTATTTTTCGGGCTATAAAGCGCACTGGGTTATAAGGCGCGATATCAATGATCGACATCTAACGGATCTATTTTCATACATAAAGCGCACCGGGTTATAAGACGCATTAAATGAAACAAAACTCATAAGTTCCGTCGGAAGCTCAGTTTGGTCTTACCTGGCGCAGGGCGTCTTCTGCTTCCTCAAATTACACCGTACCATTGATCGTTAATGTTGAATTTCTCTCGCAGCTGCTTATGCCCATGTTGTACGCGTGATGATAGCGCGAGTTTGAAACCGTTTAGAAAATAAATGAATGCATGCACGTACCCTAATGCTGACGTACATACGTTATTACTCCCAGCTGCGCACTACGGTTTCCGTAAGCTTCGTAACTTACCAAGACCGTGCTAAAAACATTTTGAAAGATTATGAGCGACGTGTACATCTACAATCGGTTCTAGGTCAGAAAGCACAACCAGAATTAATTCATACATTAGACGCACCGCATTTTAAGGCGCACTGTCGATTTTTGAGAAAGTTAAAGGATTTTAAGTGCGCCTTATGGTCCGAAAAATACGGTAATGTCAACAGTTACATTGTTTTCAGTATTAAGATGTCATATTTACAAGTTTGTTAACATTGTAGCACTGTGCCCTTGAACACTTGGATAACTCTGCCAATAACACCAAGGAACAGTGTGATTTATCACTATGCATTCTTCATATATTGAGCATGACACTTATGTGTTTTAATAAAGCATCAGTAACACTACCATATGGGTACATGAAATAGCATTAATTCATGCAGTACTTCATGAGTGAGTAATCATTCATTCATAACATAATACATCATGAGTCATCAGGAATATACAGTGTACATAAAGTGAGCATGTCTAAAGTGTGCATGCTTTAATGCAGAAGCACTAGATTCATTCATGTAGTAATTAAGGTAGAACATTTTTTATTGAGGAAATTGGTCAGGACAAAACATATAACATTATATTATATAAAAATACCTTATTTTATGAAAAATCCTCAAGATTTTGAATTTAACCTACCTTATTACCACATAACCTCAAACATGATGTAACACACAAACATACACACACAAGCATATACAAAAACCCCAAAAATAGATCATAAATAAATACAGAATTTAAATAAATAAATAAATAATCGATCAATAAAGGAAAGAAAATAAATAATATGTTTAAAAAATAAATTCAACATTAAATAAATAAATTGTTAAATGGGGCAGCGGTAATCAGTCAACTGGCATGACTTGAAGTGAATGAGAATATAAGAGGAAAAAATTATAATTAGAATAAAATGCAGCAATGTTGCCCTTTGCTGTTAAATCTTGTCCAATTTACAAAAAAACTAAACGTCCCAAAATCATGGTGAAAGCGTTACTTCTCCATAAGTTCATCATGTTTATAGTCCTCAAAGTATTACCAAACATCTAACTGAACAAATTTGGGAAAGTGTATTTAGTACAGAGGTACCTTGATTGTCGTCATTAATTCGTTGCAGAAGCCGAAAACGACGAGTACCGAGCAAACTTTGTCCACAAGGAATAATGTTAATAGAATTAATCCGTTCCAGACCCCCAGAAAATCCACACTGGATACGTCATTGTACAGGTGCTCCCAGATTTATGAAGGGGATATGTTCTGACAAATCCATCATAAGTAAAATGGATCACGAAACGAGTTTAACACAGTCTATACTGTATAATAGCAGGGCCAACCTTATAAACAGCCAAGCTTAAAACATCAACATTAACCTACGGGCGGCATGGTGGCTCGGTAGGCAGCACTGCCGCCTCACAGCAAGAAAGTCTTGGGTTCAATTCTAGGGTGGAGCGGGGTCCTTTGTGTGGAGTCTGAGTTAATTGATTATGCTAAATTGGCATTGGCTTGAGTGTGTATACAGTGGGGCAAAAAAGTATTTAGTCAGCCACTGATTGTGCAAGTTCTCCTACTTATAAAGATGAGAGACGTCTGATTTTCATCATAGATCAACTCATACTTTGTAACATAACCTTTGTTGGCAATGACAGAGGTCAAACGTTTCCTGTAAGTCTTCACCAGGTTTGCACACACTGTAGCTGGTATTTTGGCCCATTCCTCCATGCAGATCTCCTGTAGAGCAGTGATGTTTTGTGGCTGTCGCTGGGCAACACAGACTTCAACTCCCTCCACAGGTGTTCTATGGGGTTGAGGTCTGGAGACTGGCTAGGCCACTCCAGGACCTTGAAATGCTTTTTACTTCTTCATTGCCCGAGCAGTGTGTTTGGGATCATTGTCATGCTGGAAGACCCAGCCACGTTCCATCTTCAATGCTGTCACTGATGGAAGAAGGTTTTGGCTTAAAATCTCACAATACATGCCCCGTTCATTCTCCTTAACCACGGATCAGTGTCCTGTCCCTCTGCAGAAAAACCGCTCCAAAGCATGATGTTTCCACCCCCATGTTCACAGTAGGTATGGTGTTCTTGGGATGCAAACACTGCTCAGCATCTTCATCCTCCAACACAGCGAGGTGAGTTTTACCAAAAAAAGTTATATTTTGGTTTTTCATCTGCCACATGATATTCTCCCAATTCTCTTCTGGATCATCCATATGCTCCCTGGCAAACTTCAGACGGGCCTGGACATGTACTGGCTTAAGCAGGGGGGCACACCTGGCACTGCAGGATCTGAGTCCCTCTCGGCGTAGTGTGTTACTGATGGTAGCTTTGTTACTTTGGTCCCAGCTCTCTGCAGGTCATTCATCAGGTCCCTCCGTGTAGTTCTGGGATTTTTGCTCACCGTTCTCATGATCATTTTGACCCCACGGGATGAGGTCTTGTGTAGGGCCCCAGATCGAGGGAGATTATCAATGATCTTGTATGTCTTAAATTTTCTCACAATTGTTCCCACAGTTGATTTATTCACACCAACCTGCTTGCCTATTGTAGATTCACTCTTCCCAGCCTGGTGCAGGTTTACAATTTTCTTCCTGGTGTCCTTCGACAGCTCTTTGGTCTTGGCCATGGTTGAGTTTGGAGTCTGACTGTTTGAGGCTGTGAACAGGTGTCTGTTATACAGATAACGAGGTCAAACAGGTGACATTAATACAGGTAACAAGTGGGGGACATAAATGCTTCTTACAGAAGAAGTTACAGGTCTGTAAGAGCCAGAAATCTTGCTTGTTTGTGGGTGACTAAATACTTATAATACTTATAATAAATAAAATCCTACAATATGATTTCCTGTATTTTTTTTCTCATTTTGTCTCTCATAGTTGAAGTGTACCTATGATGAAAATTACAGACCTCTCTCATCTTTCTAAGTAGGAGAATTTGGACAATCAGTGGCTGACTAAATACTTTTTTTTTTTTGCCCCACTGTAACCTTTTGTAACCTTTTGAAATGGCGATTGATGCTGATAGCGACGTTAAATAAACCAAATAAACATTAACCTACAGTTGGCCAAAATCAAGTGTTGAAAAATCTCATGGAATTTAGTGAGCAATAGATTGAAAGTGATAAGTAAAAGCAAAACACTTACTGTATTGGTGAACTCAGGGCACTAGAATAGCTGCTAATGCTAACCGCAGCCTGTATTCTGGAGTTCCTTTCAGCTGACTGTAATCAATAACCATTTTAGGGCCCATGGGATCTTACATGCTTTAAGAATACATTAAGTTAGATATAAAAATAATGAAAAACACAAGAACACAGCAGAGACTCTAAGCATGAGCTATTGTGAATTTGAATCACTGTGTACTGAATCGTGAAACGAGTTTCAGCTGGAACGAGTCATGCAACAAGTTTAAGCAAGTACCAAGCAAGCAATGAATATCAAGACAAAATTTGGAGTCAAAATGTGTCAAGAATCGAATTCGATGACTTTCAAGGTGGTCAAAAACCGAGGTACCACTGTATATTTGGCAGCTAGCACAGTCAGCTCCAGAGATACAGTGTGGAGTTTGTATATCTTCCCCATGTCCGTGTGGATTTTCTCTGGGTACTTTGGTTTAATTACTCATTCCATAGACATGCATTAGGTTGATCGGTTGCTCTAAATTGGCCCAGTATGCAACTATGGGATTGCCTGGACCCAAAAGGCGTAAAGATTGGGCCGCTACAGAAACAGCAAGAACACTTGCTGCTTGATATGCCAAAGTAGCATGGGAGAAATTAGAACTAACTAAACTAATTCAGTATATTGGAGAACAATGGCACAGTGGTCAGCACTTTTGCCTCACAGACTCCAGAGACCCAGGTTTGTGCTGTCGGTTATGACCTCCTCCTCCTCATCCCCACCCAGTGTCCCTATCCGCATGGTACACATTAAATAAACATCATTTACATCTGCAACACTTAACAGACACCCTTATCCAAAGTGACCTACAATTGAGCTAAGCAGTTAAAGAGTACAGAGCTTTGCTCAAGATCCCACAGCTTATCAGTGCTAGGAGTTGAACCCTTAACTAATTGGTCAAATGTCCAGTGCATAAACCACTAAGCCACCACTGCGCCAAAGCAATATCTACTAATTATACATGCTCTTTAACAGTACAGTTAGTGTGTGATTTAGAAAATAGCATCATTTATCCAGAGTAAGTGATTACAATTCACTTCTGCAATTATCCTCAGTCATCATTAATTCCCTGAGTGTTATGTAAATATACAAACTCCCTTCAACACAACTGTCACAGTTACAAAGTTCTGAGGAAAATTCAAACCATAAACAGTGCTTCACGGTTTTTCCTCCGTGTGCTGTTATGTGTAGCAGAAGAGCTGCATGATGTACTGTAGAGAGTGACTACTGACCAGAGAGAAAATTACCCCCAAAACAATTTCACAACAGACTCTCTCACGGGTGGTGCAGCTGTCTAAGAGCTAATCTACAACCCCAGGGACACAGAGGACAAGTTCTGGCAGTGGCATCACATGCAGACAATTTTCTTTGTCTGAGGGAAGTCAGGCAGGTTGGGGGACCATCTTCCAGTACTGAAACAACAACCCATACACATTTACATTTACATTTATAGCATTTAGCAGACGCCCTTAGAGCGACTTACAACTGATACAGTCTCAGCAATTACAACTCTTACAATCTTACAATTGTGGGTTAAGGGCCTTGCTCAAGGACTCAACAGTGGCAGCTTGGCAGAGGTGGGATTTGAACCCTGGACCTTCTGATCCATAATCCAGTACCTTAACCGCTAGGCTACCACAGTCCCATGGCTGTTAATACACACCACAGGTATGCTCTTACCAAGTCTGTTCGCATATACTATAAATCTGCGGTTCAATAAGGTTATTATACTTATTATTAAGATATTTCACCTACTTAACCCTTATACAGTGGTGCTTGAAAGTTTGTGAACCCTTTAGAATTTTCTATATTTCTGCATAAATATGACCTAAAACATCAGATTTTCACACAAGTCCTAAAAGTAGATAAAGAAAATCCAGTTAAACAAATGAGACAAAATCATTTTACTTGGTCATCTATTTATTGATCAAAATAATCCAATATGACATATTAGTGAGTGGCAAAAGTATGTGAACCTGTGCTTTCACTATGTGGTGTGACCCCCTGTCCATCAATAACTGCAACTAAACGTTTCCTGTAACTGTTGATCAGTCCTGCACACCGGCTTGGAGGAATTTTAGCCCATTCCTCTGTACAGAACAGCTTCAGCTCTGGGTGTTGAACTCAACCGCCATGTTTAAACCATCACACTGGTAGCCATATACTAACAGATCTTTATGCTTAAAATGAGAAAACACACAGAAAAATGGACTGACAGTGAAGTTACTGAGGATATATGCGATGGAGGAGATACAATGCGATTTTGAGCCATCTAAGCAAAATTCACATGGCTTACATCACTTCCGTGTCACAGAGTGATGGCAGTGTGAATGCAAACCAAAAAAAGCTCTAAGGGGAGCTCCACAGTACTTCTTCAGTCAGTAGAACTATTTGGTGCGAAAGCGTCACTGCAGCAGTGTTTCCCAACCTTTTTTCTGTCATGGCACATTTTTAAATAAGACAGAACCTCATGGCACACCAATAACACTACCCACCTACAACCTCATATCAAACATGTTCAACAGTCCCTTTTTTCCAAGCGTGAAGCAATGACACCCGTGAACAAGTTAAAAAAAAATCACTGTGTCATGTTGCCTATTGGGTGACGATTTGGTCAGTGATTAGAGTGGATAAATTACTTCTTAGCAAAGCATTGATACTTTATAACACAATTGGTGGAATTTCATAAATTTCCATGCATAACTTCATAACCGTTTCTTGGCACAGCACCGGTTGGAAAACCCTGCACTACAGTATCCCATATAGCTTTGCCAAGTATGGTATATGATATGGTGTTCAGACAATGTCCAGATCACATAACGTGCAATTTTCACAGAATGTACAGTACTGTGCAAAAGGCTTAGGCCATCATTAGATTAGATTAGATGTACTAATGTTTTAACAATGGTTTTAGCCATACATAATTATTTCTCTCTTTACTACAATACAACCATAAAATACAGGAAATGTCTAAGCAGTATTCAAAATAATGAAAAAACCAGAACAAAGCTTCTATAGGCTACAGATGCAATTATTTAGTGTGACCTCCCCCTACACTTGAGCAATAGCAGCATCTGGCAGCATCATCCAGATATCAAGTTGACCTTTCTACAATCCGAAGAAGGTTGATCAGGAATGGTCTTTTTTGGAAGGGTAACAGCCAAGAAACCACTGAAGATTAGTGGAAAAGGTTATTATGGAGTGACATATCCAAGTTTGAAATTTATGGGTCCAATCGTCGACAATATCTTATACACTGCCTGGCCAAAAAAAAGGGTCACACTAATATTTCGTTGGATCGCCTTTACATTTACAGCATTTAGCAGACGCCCTTATCCAGAGCAACTTACAACTGACACAGTCTTACAATCCAAGCAATTGTAGGTTAAGGGTCTTGCTCACGGACCCAACAGTGGCAACATGGCAGAGGTGGGATTTGAACCCTTGACCTTAACCGCTAGGCTACCACAGTCCTTTAGCTTCGATTACGGCACGCATTCACTGTGGCGTGGGAGATTTGGACCACTGCACAAAGTCTTCTCCAGCACATCCCAAAGATTCTCAATGGGGTTCTGGACTCTGTGGTGGCCAATCCATGTGTGAAAATGATGTCTCCTGCTCCCCGAACCACTCCTTCACAATTTGACCCTTCTGAAACAGATTAACTTTTCCATGACCACAGGATGTCTTTCAACATGGTTGTTTAACAAATGAGAAGCTCCTCACTGCATCAGTTAGGGGTAAATAACTTGTTGCCAGCGGACACATAATCACCAATGCAGTAATCATTGCATGGAAGACTCTTTTTTTAACGATTTGCTTAGTTAAATCCAGGTGGTGACCTTTTTTTGGACCGGCAGTGTATATGTAATATTGCTAAAACAACAAATCTAATGGTGGCTTAAGACTTTTGCACAGTATTGTATTTTGGACGTTAACCGACGCATACCTGCATTCAGTATTAGTTTAACGAGCCAAGGTCGATCTTTCTTTCCTAATAAGACACACTATGTGACAGCCTCCTGCTCAGGTCTTCGTTTCTGGTAACACACCTGTTCGGTTCACTGAGAGGTACCACACCGTGCCCTCACTGTCGGAGCAAAACGAGCAAATGTAGTATTTATTTAGTCGGTTTGGTAAGTAAGCAAAACTGTTTTACGCGTCATCCCGATGAAAAGAATAAGTCACAGAGCATACCGTCTGTTTTTCCGAAACGGGTAGAGGCACGCGCACGCGGGACGGAAAGAAAGGGTACCTGACAGAGTGCTAGACTCTGAACGAGGCTGGCTTTGCACACACGAAAGGGAAAAGCACCCTTTGTTTCCCGCTGAGGTGCACGACCGCGTACTTACTCTCGTGCTCAGGTCCGGGTAAGCGGTGCGCGCCGCGCTCAGCGCCGTTGCGTTCAGGCCCACGAGCGACGGCAACGTCTGCGACATCCAGTTGGTGATCATGGCCATTGTGCTGAGCACCACGCCAATCTTCAGCAAGGGCACCGACATCTTTCCTCTTCGCCACACTTATTCATTCATAAAAGCGCGCGCGCTACCGGAGAACCTTCCAAACACCCGAGAGTGCCTCGCGCTTCGTCGTCTGCAGCTCCTGCGTGTCCGGTCCGGACGGTACCATAGCGGATTTTAAGTCTGATCGTAACGGAGCCGGTGTGCAAGGTAATAGGTAAATCGTCCACGCAAGTCTCGCGCACTCAGAGCCAATCTCAGTTCGTCAGTTGCACCTTTCCTGATGACCACTTGACTGCTTTGCGGAGGCAAATGGATGAGGAGCAACCCAGAGTACCATGTCGTCATAACTAGCACCACGCCCACGAACCGACCGCGCGTGCTTCATACTACGGGGTTTGATCACACGCGCCTTTCCCCATGATCAATGCAGCGCCCGGGCACTTTTAGTACACGTTGCAGGGGTTGCCAGATTGGTTGTGCACAGTAGTGTTTAGAAGCATACTGTACAGAACTACGTTAACTACGTTAAAAAGTGAAATTTCAACCCCTTAAAAATGTATACAGGGAACGGTACGATTTTGAAAGCTGCATAAATGAAATTCTGAACCTAATTCATAACACCGGAGTTGTGAAATATGATATTGTCAAAGTTGGCGTTTCAATTATGCCTTCGTTGCATAATGTGCGTTCGTTGCATATTGGGCAAACAGAATGATTCGACAGCCCTCTAGTGACCGTCAAGGGAACTACACAATAGCCTACTGTATTTGGAGGCCAAAAGTCTTGAGACAGCCAGTGAAAATGTTTTGCATATTCTTGAATTTAATAAAATGTTTACATCACACATTTTACAATTATAATTTGAGCGAAAAGCTGAATCTTGGTGGACATCACTATACAAGTACGTACATAGTACATAGTAAGCATGTTTATTTCCTGTTTGGTGTGATTCTAAGCTATTTGGTGGTCTAACTGCTTTTGTTGTTACTATTGTTATTTGTAAGGTCTGTAGCAATTTAGTGGCAAGGCTCGTGTTTATTTTCAAATTATGGTTCACTTCCTAATTGGTCAGTCACAGTAGGTAGAGATATATCATGCAGACTCTCATCATTTCCAGACTTGACAACTGCAATGTCTTGCTTAGTGGAGTGCCTTCTTCTTCCATTGATCGACTACAGAGCATTCAGAGCATTCAGGTTCACAACCTATCAACTTTTCTCATGTAACTCCCTTACTGAGATCCCTCAAGTGGCTTCTTGTTTCAGTCAGAAATATATTTAAATATCTTATTCTAGCTTTTCTGGACTAAAAAGGCTCTGTTCCATGATATATACATTCTCTGATTCAGACCACGCACCTACGCACCTGAATACCAAGTCAGGTCTTCAGCTTCAGAGCACCTGGTTCATCCTTCTGAGATCAAACCATGAAGGCAAGGCCAGATCTCAATGTGTGTGTCTTAGCTCCTCATTGGTGGAATGCACTTTCTACACCAATCAGAATGGCACTATGTCATTCTTCTTTGCACAGAAGTCTGAAGACTCACCTCAACAATAGCACAAACAATCTCTAGGATAATGTCTCCGTATTGTTGCACTTTTCTTATAACGTATCCTCAAGATCTGAGTATTTCTGAGCCCTTAGCATCAAATTAAGATCTTGCTTGTTAGTCTCTGAGCAGCATTAGTTTCTAGTCTGACTGGTAATTAATACTTATAGATCTTCAAGTACCTGAAGCTGCATCATGATACCTTCAACTGTTTGTACGTTTTGTACGTGACTATGGACACCTGCATATCTAGCTTAACTAACTGATTGAGCGACCACTGTCTTTTATTAATAAATCAATTAATGATTGGTGTAGTTTACTCCATAATTACAGAGATTTATCACTTCAAGAAACTCCAGCTAGTCAGGTTTCCTTTAATATACATTACTGACTAAGTTATTGTAAGTTAACAACAGTTATTTTGTAGAAATACATGTACTGTCAGCCTCTGTGGCTCAGAGAGAAGAGCCAGCAGACAGATTATGAGGACCTTCAAACTCTGGGTTAGGGTATTAGTGTGAAGGCTGAGCAATGGAGTGGTTAACTGTCCAGGGCGTGTATGAAATGTTAAAATGAAAACAACTATGTCATGTACTATACTCAACTTAGCGTTATTTGATCATGTGTGCCAGGGTTTTTGAGGACGGGGCTTCCTTTTTTTATGCAGTGCTACAGTGTTGGATTATAATACCAGTACTCTACCCACTGGAGTAGTGTTTTTTAAAATTGACTTATTTGTTTCAGTAACACCATTTAACAACTATATAAAGGAAACAAAATCAACAGCAAAGAAGGTGCTGGGTTCAATCCCACGTGGGAACGGGTCTGGGTCCCTCCCCGCTGTCCACGTGGGTTTACTCCAGGTACTCCGTTTCCTCCCACAGTCCAAAGACATGCGTAATTATCTCTCTGAAGTGCCCCTAGTTTGGGAGTGGTTTATGAGTTGTTAGTATATGTGCCCTACGATGGATTGGCAACTGTCTAGGGTTGTTTCTGCATTGTTGCCTGTGCTGCCTAAGATAATGAATGAATGATGAATGAATGAATGACTCAGGAGCGTCTCTGCCCTGCCATAGGCCTTTGGATCTATGATGAAACAAAGCTGTCAGTCGCACTGAGGCGCTGGTGAGCTCAAAGTAGATATGATTTACCCTGAATCGCGCCCCACAGAAGGAGAGCAAAGATGCAGCGAGACAAAACCGGAAGCTCCGGCGGCGGTGAAAAGTAGGAATAACTTTGTTTATTACGATTAAATTTCTGCTTATTTTCGCTTTTATTACTTATCAGCGCGCCGGTCTGCGACCACTGTTATTAATAACGTTATGCGGGTGGCTGTTATTTGTGTTGTTCTAGGGCCGACCGAGAGGCTGCCATCATGTCCAAGTACTACGATGGCGTCGAGGTTTCCTTTCTGTGATGAATTCTCCAAATATGAAAAAACTCGCCAGATCGGCCAAGGGAACCTTCGGGTAAAAACAGCTTCGGATTATTAGCGGTTCCGATCTATTACAGTAATGTTAAAGGCTAAACTGTCTTATCGCACGAACTGCTTTGATCATCGTGTTAGCTAATCGCTGTACGACTGGAGGTTGCCAGATATTTTAAAGAAGGTGTTTTTTGTTTGTTTTGGTCTATTTGACGTCGCTGTCAGCTGTTACAAGGTTACATCAGTACACGGGGGTTACACTGAAACTATATACACTCAGATCGGGCCAATTGAGCGTAATCAATTAACCGAATGCATGTCTTTGGATTGTGGAAGGAAACCGGAGTGAACCCACGGGGAGGAGAACATGCAAACTCCACCAGTGAGGACCCAGTCCGAGCCCCTGAGATCAAACCCAGGACCTTGCTATGTGGTGACGTGCTACCCAGGGTGCCACCCCTTATAGAGCTGAAATATTATTGACTCACTGGCCTCTTTATAGGTACACCTTGCTAGTACCGGTTGGACCCCCTTAATTCTTAGGTTCAACAAGGTGCTGGAAACATTCCTCAGAGATTTTTGTCCATATGGACGTGATAGCATTCCATAGTTGCTTCAGATTTGTCAGCTGCACATCCATGATGCAAATCGCCCGTTCCACCTAGGGTTAGGTATCGTTGGCATTTTCTGATTCCGATTCTGCTCATCGATTCCGCTTCCTATAGGATCCAAGTTTCAATTGGTATTTTGTATGTATTGTTTTTTTAATATTTCAAATGTAAAAGTAGTAATTTTTTACCATCACCTTTTTCCTTCCCATTTAAACCTGTTATAAGTAAAAAGCATAACGTGATGTACTAAAGCAGTGACCTAGGAACACCAAACTTGTCTCAGTTACTACTCATAAAGTAATCTCTATTCCAAAAATGACGAACATGTGGTCCAAAGGACAAGTAATCATTTTTACTTAAGCTTGTTACTTATAATGGGCTTAATTTGAAGTAAAAAGCTTAATGTAAAAAATTATTACTTTCCCTTTGTATCACGTTTGTCATTTCAGCAGTAGTCAATACTTATGATCAGTAATAAGTGAGAGAAGTGTGGTTTTCCTAGAGCTTTGTTTTAGGAGATTATGCCATGTTGAGCTTTGTTCACATTAAGTTGTCTATGACTTTCCCAGCTATCGTAGCATTTTTACTAGGAGACCGATGGCAGATAGCTGAACAATATACTGCTGAAGCTCAGTGTAATGCTGATGCTTTAGATGTTTTGCCATGTTGGAGGTGCAACCTCCCTTACAACAGGTCAGCTTTTCCACACATTGCATTTAGCCCAATCGTTTTCATCTCAATGAGAGCCAAACCTTTGAGTGCTTCTGACAAAAAATCTATCAAAGCAAAAAACTGCTTGATGTACGTGATCACACAATGCACTGGTCCTGGCAGATGATGCATGTTTGCACTAATTGCAGCCGTGTATTTGAAGCCTAAATGCAGCGACTGATAAGTGGAATCGAAATCTAGTTTTTGAAATGGGTAAAACAGTTTTTGGGGTTTTTTCTAACCGGTCCCGAAACCAACTCTAGTTCCATCACATCTAAAAGTGCTCTATTAGATTGAGATCCGGTGACTGTGGGGACCAATTGAATACAGGGAACTCACTGTCATGTCCAAGAAACCAATTTGAGATGATTTGTGACATGGTATGTACATAGAAGTAGTCATTAAGAGACAGACATGGTCAGCAACAATGCTCAGCTAGGCTGTGGGATTTAAACAATGCTGAATTGCTATTAAGGGGCCCAAAGTGTGCCAAGAAAATATCCCCACACCATTACACCACTAGCAGCCTGACCCGTCGATGCAATGCAGGATGGATCCAGGCTTTATGTTTGTCTGGACCAAATTCTGATTCTTAACATCCGAATGCTGCACAAGAAATCGAGACTTGTAGACCAGTCTTCTCTTGTCCAATTTTGCTGAGCCTGTGTGAATTGTAGCCTCTGTTGCCTGTTCTTAGCTGACAGGCACCTGGTGTGGTCTTCTGCTGCTGTAGCCCATCTGCTTCGAGGTTTGACATGGTGTGCATTGATAGGTGCTCTTCTTCATACCTCGATTGTAACGAGTGGTTATTTGAGTTACTGTTGCCTTTCTGTCCGCTTGAACCAGTCTGGCCATTCTGCTCTGACCTCTGGCATCAGCAAGGCATTTTCACCCAGAGAACTGCTGCTCATGTTCTCTTTTTCGGACCATTCTCTGTAAATCCCAGCAGATCAGCAGTTGCTGAAGACCAGCGCATCTAGCACCAACAACCATGCTGCATTAAAAGTCACTTAAAGCACCTTTCTTCTCCATTTTGATGCTCAGTTTGAACATCAGCAGGTTGTTTGGACTGTACATGCCTAAATGCGTTGAATTGCTAAAAGGTGATTGGCTGATTAGATATGTGCGTTAACGTGCAGTTGAAACGATGTGCCTAATAAAGTGGCCGGTGAGTGTAGTTTGTAGTAGGGTCCTTACGGCCAGAGTCTCTACCACAGTATGTCATGTTGTATCATGGTGATGTCATTTCAAAATATAGTCATTTTGAAAGTGGTTTAAAAGAAAGCCGCTGGTGCAGTGGTCAGAGCTGTTCGGTGACCTTTCCAGAGACCCTGGTTTGAGGCACGGCCCAGTTGCTTCCTGTATAGAATTAGCATGTTCTCCCTGTGTCTGTGTGCATTCCCTGCCATATTCCAAAGACATTCATTAGGCAAGTCGAGGTTGCTAAAATGTCCAAGTGTGTGCATGCACTCGTGCCCTGCAATGGACTGGCGGCCTGTATTGGGTGTGATCCCTTCTTGTGCTCTGTGCTGCTTGTTCTAACCCTGTGATTGGATTAAGTGGGTCTGGATTGTGAGTTCCGTTTACTTTTGGTGAATCCAGTTTATCAAGAAATTGCTCCCTGTAGGCACTTGATCACATTTTGTGATTTTTTTTATTTTTTTATTTTTTGAAGTTATAGCTTGTGCAGTCAAATAATAATAGTAAATGTAAACAGTTATCAACTGAAACGAATGCATATAATGCCGTACAGTGGATGTCGTGTTCTGTTTTGCATGCGCAGTCACAGTTAGGGTTGTAACAATACAGAAATGTGAGGATGTGCATCATGGAGATTATTATACCGTCTAACACCAGAGGGCGCAATCAAACCTCATGATTAGCCTCGTTAATACATTTGTAGCTTCCTTCGTTGTGCAGTGGAAGTTGTGTTTTTTTTTTTGTCCTAAGAGTTAAATGACATTTGTATTGTAAATATGTTCAATTATTAAAGCTGGGACTTTTTTTTTCCTAATAAAATTGAAAATGAAATGAAATTGTGTATATTCGTTGTGAAATTGAAATCACAGGAGAAGGAAACACACCCCAATGAACTGTTTATGGCTATTTATTGAATATTTTGACTAACTGGAATCATAGCACTCATCGTTTGATGAAAATGGCTTATGAAAAAGGTCACAATTTTGTTTTAATGTTAAAAAAAAAGTTACAAAACAGTATAAAATAAGTAATTTGCATGTATTTACTACAAACGTAGGTTATGTATTGAATGAAATAATAGTAATTAATGAAATTAGGCCATGAAAGGTAGAAAATTTTCAAATGGCATAATTGTACTTTGACTTATTTATACAAATATTTTAAATATTGCCATGTGCAATTGTAATGAGCTGTTTAAACCCACCGAGCTCCATTGTAGTTATAGGAGCTGTATCCTTCACGTTACAGGAGGAAATGGTGTCTGTTATTCTTTCCATCTTCTGCAATCCTTTTCATATTGTGTAGTGTTTGTAAGTGTTTGTGTTATTGATAGCTGCTTTGTGGAGACCCCAGTTGCTGGGCTCTTGTCAGTCTCTCTCTTTTGAGCCATGCACTGTTGATATTCAGTAGCATTAACACGATTGTGTTCCAAGTGCTGACAGAGATTGGCGCCATCAACGTCGATCGCTGAAACCTTTTGTTTTGGTGTTTACATCTGACTTCTATTTGTTTGGTGTCTTCTCTAAAGCCGAAATGTGTCCAAATGACAGACACAGCGACATGAGCAAGAATATGTTGGGTAAAGGTTCTGAAAGGCATTTGACTAGATAAATGACTCTCATTCTTGCATTTCTCATCAAAGCCACCCAAGGAGGTTGGGTCCTTCCAACATGTCTTCCTTGTAACGTTTCGGGAGTTTTTCCTTGCCACTGTCGCCCTAGGCTTGCTCAGTTTGCGATTGGCCTTAGATATTAGAAGACAATCTAAAAGTGTAAAGCTGCTTTGAGACAATGCTCCAATGTAAAAAGCGCTATATAAATAAATCTGACTTGAGTTGATTTTGATACATTTTACATTAATTGCCCAGCCTCATTTCAGTGCGGTAAAGAACTGCGGACTGCGCATTCTGTTTGGGAACACAATGCTCTTTGGGAGTGAGTTAGAGGGTGAGACTAGAGTTATTGTGGATTTTCCACATCTACGAGTGTCTGGTGCCTAACACACACAAATACTGAGGGCCAGCTGTACTGTATTGTAACATTTCAACAGGTGCATATACACAACCCAAAACTCTGGGTTTTCATTGAATTGATCTTCTCCTTTATTATAGGGAGGTGTTCAAGGCCAAACACAGACAGACTGGCAAGAAGGTAGCCCTGAAGAAGGTGCTCATGGAAAATGAAAAGGAAGGGGTAAGAGTCTGACAATGATATTCTGGGTCATCTCAGTCTCTCTTTCCGTGACTGACTCGGTTCTCCAACGTGTTATCTGGCATACTTCACTTAAGCTAGTATATTGAAGCAATGGTGTTAATATGGATTATGGTGTTAGTAAGGATTCCCCCAGTAAGAAACTTAAAGATGTACCTGCACCTGAAACATTGTGCTTCTTTTTAGTTTCCCATCACAGCATTGAGGGAGATCAAGATCCTGCAGCTACTGAAGCATGAGAACGTCGTGAACCTGATTGAAATCTGCAGAACAAAGGGTATGATTTTCCACAGGCTTTCCCCTGTCTTACCCCTTATAAAGAAATCACAAGTATGTTTGGTTGGAAACTGAAAGAATGATGACTGGACTCTAGTCAAGACACACTGAACTGACTGCCCTTTATTTCCATTCGGTTTAGTCATCAAAATACTTATGAATCATCATTAATGTATTAAGTCTACAACTAAGGGCTGGCTACGTTTTACACAGCAGATAAAAATGGGCCCACTTTGATCTTTTTTGTGAAATGTGAGAGATTTGTTAGCTGTGGGGCCAGTGTGAACGGAAAAGAACTCCATGACTCTGACGTATGTCTGTGTAAGTTCTCACTCATCCCGGTCATGGTAGAAATGGAGTCTTGAGTTGAGGGCAACTGTACTTCTTGGTTCTTTGAAGATGCTTCACCTCTCATCCAAAGACTTCTTCAGTTCTAGAAACTGATGGGAAGTCCCAGGTGTTTAACCCTGGTGGTGGGTTGTCACCTTGGGGGTGGTCCTGAGAGTTCCTTGACCCACACCTGTCAATACATGAGTTGTTAGGATCTCAGGAGCCAAGGTGTGCCTGCCGTCATGTGAGTGGTCTACAGAGGAGGTGGGTTACATCATCAGCTATCAGCCACCTATAAGCAGTCTCTTGAGACCCCTTCCCTAGGAGGTTTAACCCCCACTCGCATCTCAACTGTTGTGCCTATAATGACTCACTAATGGGACTAAATCAAGGACGCAAACCAAAGAAGATGCCTAGGCCGAATAACAGACCCACTTTTACATGAACATTAAAGAAGTCCTTGGTACTGGTGACTCCATTTTGATTGTTTACCTCTGGTTTAGTCAGTTTAGGAAACTATTCAGACGATTGACAGCTATAGGTCACATTAAAAATGTGTGAACAGCCTAAAAAATAGGAATTGGTGAGAAAATTGGATATGGGCTACTTTGTCTTCTGTAACTAGGTTCAGTGGCTCAGTGTCATGATTTTAGCACTGTAGCTTAAATTTATAGTATTAGGCAGACACCCGTATCCAGAGTAGTGTTAAGTGTACCTACTGGAATAAGTTTTATTCTGGGTATTTATTGTAATAATTGTCTGTGTGACTGCAGTACAAATTGTTATTACCTATATCCACGAGAGTGTCTTTCAGTGGGTTCTGCACTTTGATTTATCACGAGCATATCACACAAATGAAGTACAATGTTTATATGAAATTCTGTGTTTAGAATATCGGATATTCAATGAAACATGTCTTTTTGTTTTCTATCGGAGTCCTTTGTAAAATAAAAAAGAGTGATGGACTATTTGTGTTTTTGTGCAGCCACCCAGTTTAACCGTTACAAGGGAAGCATCTACCTGGTGTTTGATTTTTGTGAGCATGACCTAGCCGGCTTACTCAGCAATGCCAACGTCAAGTTCACTCTGTCTGAGATTAAGAAGGTCATGCAGATGCTGCTGAACGGCCTGTACTACATCCACAGGAACAAGGTTAGTATTTGACTTATCTTTACACAGGTCCATGCTGTGCTAGCTGTTCTGGTTTATTTATCGTTCCACACTGGTATTGACAAATACTACATGTGTATATAGCATTTGTTTTATTGTATATAAACAATAAAACAATGTCATATCTACAGGTGTATGTATGATGAGAAGTCTGTAATATTCATCATAGATCCAGGAAATAACATTGTAGGATTTTTAAAGAATTTAATTGTAAATCATGGTGGAAAATAAGTTTGGTCACCATCAAACAAGCAAGCTTTCTGGCTCTCACAGACCTGTAACTTCTTCTTTAAGAAGCTCTTCTGTCCTCCACTCATTACCTGTATTAATGGCACCTGTTTGACCTCGTTATCTGTATAAAAGACACCTGTCCACAGCCTCAAACAGTCAGACTCCAAACTCAACCATGGCCAAGACCAAAGAGCTGTTGAAGGACACCAGGAAGAAAATTGTAGACCTGCACCAGGCTGGGAAGAGTTTAATCTACATAGCAAGCAGGTTGGTGTGAATAAATCAACTGTGGAAGCAACTGTAAGAAAAATGGAAGGACATACAAGACCATTGAATAATCTCACTCGATTCTGGGGCCCCACACAAGATCTCATCCCGTGGGGTCAAAATGATGGGCAAAAATCCCAGAGACTACACGGAGGGGACCTGATGAATGACCTGCAGAGAGCTGGGACCAAAGTAAACAAAGGCTACCATCAGTAACACACTACGCTCCGAGAGGGACTCAGATCCTGCAGTGCCAGGCGTGCCCCCCTGCTTAAGCCAGTAACATGTCCAGGTCCGTCTGAAGTTTGCCAGAGAGCATATGGGATGATCCAGAAAGGATTGGGAGGAGATTATCAATGTGGTCAGATTTAAACCCAAATAGAACTTTTTGGTAAATCTCCAAACTCGTCACATTTGGAGGAAGGAATAATGCTAACCTACTGTGAAGCAATGGGAGTGGAAACATCATGCTTTGAGGCTGTTTTTTCTGCAAAGGGAACAGGACGACTGATGCGTGTTAAGGGAAGAATGAACGGGGCCATGTATCGTGACATTTTAAGCCACAAACCCCTTCCATCAGTGAGGCATTGAAGATGGAGCATGGCTGGGTCTCTTCCAGCATGACAAGTGATCCCAAACACACCGATCGGCCAACGAAGGAGCGGCTCCATAAAAAAAGCATTTTCAAGGTCCTGGACCATTAAGTACAGTGGGGCAAAAACAGTATTTTAGTCAGCCACTGATTGTTTGCAAGTTCTCCTACTTAGAAAGATGAGAGAGTTCTGTACTTTTCATCATAGGTACACTTCAACTATGAGAGACAAAAATGAGAAAAAATATCCAGGAAATCACATTGTAGGATTTGTAAAAGAACTTAAATGTAAATAAATCATGGTGAAAATAGTATTTGGGTCAGTAACAAAAGTTGGGTCAACTCCAATACTTTGGTCCCACCCGCCTCCCCTTTGTTTGCACCTTCCACCCTTCATTCCCCTCGCTCCGCGCCACTTAGTGGTCTCTTTTTTACCTTTACTTCTCTCGCCCCTTTTTTATAAGATATAGGGAACTGTAGTCCCCGAAGCGACCCGCGTGGCTAGCCCCTAGAGAGAGGGCTCTGGACTTTCTTCAATTGGAAGAGGGTGGGATCGAAACAAAGTGGGAAGACAGCAGGGGAGTCATCAATTTTACTTTTTTGTTTCCACAGAGAAGGTCTTTGCCAGAGTTGAAAAGAACGGGCGGTGTGTTGGGACGAAAGAAAGAACAAAAGAATATGGAAAGATTAAAGAGTCGATGATAAAGGGGTAATGGGGGGAAGTGGTAAAACGGGAGAAGAATGATTGTCCTACCCTTCCTCCTAGTCTCCATCTCCTGAGCTGGGATCGACATTCCTCGCCGTTTTCTGTAAGTCCTTCACCAGGTTTGCACACCATGAGCTGGTATTTTTGGCCCATTCCTCCCTGCATATCTCCTCTGAGCGCAGTGATGTTTTTGGGCAACACAGACTTTCAACTCCCTCCACAAATTTTCCATGGGGTTGAGGTCTGGAGACTGGCTAGGCCAGCCTGATGAGCATCAACAACTCTTTTTCTGAGGTCCTCAGAAATCTCCTTTGTTCGTGCCATGATACACTTCCACAAACGTGTTGTGAAGAGCAGACTTTGATAGACCCCTGTTCTTTAAATAAAACAGGGTGCTAATTTCACCTTCAAATTAACTGCTAATCCTAGAGGTTCGCATAATTTTACACCATTTTTCACTAATATGTAATATTGGATCAATAAATAAATGACCAAGTATAATATTTTTGCCTCATTTGTTTAACTGGATTCTCTCTATCAGAATGAATGTCAGATGAGAATGTCTGTGTTCTGTTTGACAGTAAATTAATGACATTAAAAAATTAACAGATCCTGCACAGAGACATGAAAGCAGCGAACGTGCTGATCACAAGGGATGGTGTGCTGAAGCTTGCTGATTTTGGCCTTGCAAGAGCCTTCAGCCTTGCGAAGAACAGCCAAGGCAATCGATACACCAACCGAGTAGTGACGCTATGGTACAGGCCTCCAGAGCTGCTCCTGGGTGAGTGAGAGAGTTTTTCTTTCATTAAGGAGATTTAAAAATAACCCCCCAAGTAAAATCCATTTGGCACAAGTCGGTTTAAATTGATTTAAACTTTGGTTATCAGGAGGTGAATCAGTGTTTTATTTTTACTGGACTAGATTGGACCATATTAGGATTTGAGTGCAGAGACCACTGTTCCCATTGAGGTTTGGTTGTCTGAATATATTCAGGCTTAATGTAGAGTTTTTATGTGAGTGTTTATGTTGCAGCATGTTATGGCATCTATTCATCTGTTTGAAACTAATAAATCATGCTGAACCGATTAGCTGCAGGACTTTGCCATTGTTTAGCAGGACAACTTTCAGGCTAAACTTTGACAAATCTATAAATAGATGCCATTTTGGGGGCCATGAACAGTTCATCAATATCAGTGCGGTAACAGAGGTTGTAAAGACGTTTGTCACACGTTCACGACGGTTCGTAAAGATAAACATTTATGTACCTGGTGAGAACAAACCCCAAATCTAAATGTGTTGTTCTGCTGCAGTAGCCCATTTGCTTCAGGGATCAATGTTTTTTGCATTCAGAGATGCTCCTCTGTGTACCTCAGTTGTAATGAGTGGTTATCTGAGTTAATGTTGCCTTTCTATCAGCTCGAACCAGTCTGGCCATTCTCCTCTGTCATCAGCAAGGCATTTTTGCCTCTCACTGGATATTTTCTCCTTTTGGTTTCCGTAAACAGTAGAAATGGCTGTGAGTGAAAATCTCAGTAGATCAGCAGTTTTTGAAAGATTCAGGCCACCCTGTCTAGCACCAACAACCATGCCATGTTCAAAGACACCCAAATCACCTTTCTTTCTCATTCTGATGGTCTTCTGATGGACCAAGTTCAGGTGGTCATCTTGACCATGTTTACATGCCTAAATACATTGAGTTGCTGCCATGTGATTGGCTGATGAGATATTTTCGTTCATGTTCACTTGAAAGGGTGTAGCTAATGAAGTGGCTAGTGAGTGTGTTCATGCTGTGAGTAGCTACAGAAAGGCCTGATTTTGGTAAATTGATGTCAGAAATATGGCTTAGGAAATACTCTATGGTTGCCAGCCAGTTGTAAATTAAGAATCTCCCACATCTGAGAGAGTTTATACATGGCTGTTCATGAAAAAGATTCACTGGTTCCATGAGACTTGCACAGCTGCTAGAAGGTTTGACCAGCTATTTAGAGTGGGTGTACGTACTCTGTGGTGTAACCATACAGACCAAAATATGTGCTTGCTAGGCCATAGTTCTCATCACTTTGTCAGTACTCCATCTTTTTTTTACATCAAACAGCCACACGAAATTTCAAGTGTGTATTTCACGGCAGCGAAGAAAACATTGCCTTTTACCTGTAGTGAGGATTGTGCCATTAATATTCAGCTCATGACCACAGTACAGCATTTGAGTTATTGAATGTGAAACAATCCATGTGCTTCAGACAGTTCATGTCTGACTAACGTGTGTACACACATTGTTCATTTAACTGTGTATTTAACCACTTTACCCTGGGGTGGCTCAGTGGATAGCATCGTTGCCTCACAGCAAGAAGATCCTGGGTTCAATCCCAGATGGAGTGGTCTGGGCCCTTTCTGTGTTGAATCTGCTTGTCCTTCCCGTGTCTGTGCGGGTTTACTCCAGGTTACTCCCATTTCTGCTAGTATTAAATGAAAGCTGATAAAGTAACATGGAAATGTTGCTATCACATTTTGAAACAAGTGAAATGTCTGTAAGCTAAGAGACGGTATTGAATGTGTATTGGACACATCAGACCAGTATCCAGTTTAGTTAATTGGGTCAGTATCAGTGTCTGCATCACTAAGAACAGTCCCTGTGACTCTGAACTGAATTAAGCAGGTATGAAAATGAATGTGTAAATTAGCTTAAGAGATTTTCTAGTTCGCTCATTGATTAGTATGTGTACTGATTTTGTTCGTTTTTGCAGCATAAGTTGTCTGTAAGGATCACCATTGGCTGGATCACTGCCACACATTATGGGTGTGAAGCTTTCATAGTATTACAGTTATTTTGCTTCTGTGTGTAGGAGAAAGAGATTATGGGCCCCCTATCGATCTGTGGGGTGCAGGATGCATCATGGCTGAAATGTGGACCAGGAGCCCCATAATGCAGGGCAATACTGAGCAGCACCAACTCACTCTCATCAGTCAGCTGTGTGGATCCATTACTGCAGAGGTAATAATAACCATTTGTTTTATGGATTTTCGTTCATATACGTTTAAAAGTGAGCAGAGTAGTCAACTAAGCAATTTTTGATTTAAATGTACGGAACAATTAAATGTAAGAAAAGATTAAGAACAAATTCAAATTATAAAAGTAGCATACATCAGCATACATGTCACTACACAGAAAATGGAAATAAAGTAGAGAGAGATATACAAAATTAAAATAACAACAAATATAAAAGCACTAGTAAAATTAATTCATCCTTCCAGGTAACCAGTAATTGTTCGTGACAGTTATGTGTTTTCTGGTAATGGTAATCTTTGTAACTGAAGCTCTGATGCTTATACAGTACGATTCACCTAATGAAAATCATATATTTCTCTATTGGAAAACCATATCACTTAAAGGCTAATGTTAAGTAACAAAAATCAATGTTGTTTAGGTACACCTCCTTGTTTCTACACTCCTTGTCCATTTTATCAGTTCCTCTTACCATATAGAAGCACTTTGTAGTTCTATAGTTACAGACTGTAGTCCATCTGTTTCTCAACATACTTTTAGTCTCCTTTACTCTGGTCTCTAATGGTCAGGAACCCCACAGTTTAGGTACTATTTGGGTGGTGGATCATTCTCAGCACTGCAGTGATACTGGTGGTGGTGGTGTGTTAGTGTGTGTTGTGCTGGTATGAGTGGATCAGACACAGCAGTGCTGCTGGAGTCCACAGTGTCACTGCTGGACTGAAAATAGTCCACCAACCAAAAATGTCCAGCCACCAGCATCCTGTAGGCAGCATCCTGTGAGCACTGATGAAGGATTAGAGGATGATTAACACAAACTGTTCAACAACAGATGAGCTACTGTGTCTAATATGTGTGTCTAATAGAGTACACAGTGTGTGAACAGTATTTAAAAACTCCAGCAGCACTGCTGTGTCTGATCCACTCATACCAGCAAAACACACACAAACGTCACATCAGCGTCACTGCAGTGCTGAGAATGATCCACCACCCAAATACTACCTGATCTGTGGGGGTCCTGACCATTAGAGAGCAGAGTAAAGGGGACTAACAAAGTATGTAGAGAAACAGATGGACTACAGTCTGTAACTGTAGAACTACAAAGTGCTTCTATATGGTAAGTGGAACTGATAAAATGGACAATGAGTGGAGAAACAAGGAGGTGTACCTAATAAAGTGATCGGTGAGTGTAAGTAGTCAGGTTTGTCCATGTGAAATGTTTATTGAAAACAAAGGTGTTTTGTATGACGACTAATATAATTAAAGTAAAGAAACAATCTAAGGACCAGTACTGTATACTAGGGGTGCATTGTTGTTTTTTTTATTACACCATCTAATGCAATTGCATTTTTTGATCATCATGCAACATGTTCACAGAGGCATATCCCATTTTTGGTGAGACCTCTGATGTCTTTTACTTGCAGTAGACTAAATATTATTATTTTTTAAATTTTTAAACAATAAAAGTACTAATTATTTTATTCAGAAATATAAAGGGAATGTTTTCACTAAAATATATTGATGCTACAATAGTTTTGTTTACAATTTTCAACTGCTTTTGTTAATTTCTCTTAATTGCAGGGGACTAATTTTTTTGTTTGTTTAAAAACTTATTCAAGAATGTGCATTGTTTACATTTCAGAAATAAAAAAGAAATCTCTTTTTTTTTTTATGTAAAATCGCTAATCGTGAGAAAATCGATGTCATGCGAGTGTATAGCTACACTTCTGCTATATACTTTATTTAGTTTACTATTTATTGATGCTTGCTCTGTTTTGCTATAAACTTGTGACCACTCATGTCTGAAGCCTCTTTTGGCACAAAACCACATGACAAAATCCAGACCGATATTAAACCCTGAAAAAAAAAATTCCACACAATTTACTTATTGAGCAGTCAACAAAGAGAGGCTTTGTACTGAATTAAAATAGTCCATTCTAGAGAAACAGGCCTGGGGAAGAACTGGGGTCATAATGTCCACAGTGCAATGATAGCTGTTTTGTTAAAGTAATAATGGAGCTACACATGTCTTATACATTTTTATGCAGTTTTATGCAAAACATTGAGCAGCCCTGCTCAAATTACATATTTTGTTTATTTTCTAAATGAAAGTTAACAACTTCTGTGGCCTGCATTTTGTGTGTGGGTTGTGTTCAGAGCCTCAGTCAGCTGCTTGGAGAAGCCCATGGCTGTTGACTGTACACACAAACCCTATAAAGTGTAGCATACAGTACTGTGCAAAAGTCTTAAGCCACCATTATATTTGTTGTTCTAGCAATGGAATAATGACCATGTATAACATGTTGTCTACGACTGGACCCAAAAATTTCAAACTTCGATTCGTCACTCCATAATACTCTGTTCCACTGATTTTCTTTCCAATCTTTGTGAGCTTCAGCATATCTTAGTCTTTTCATCCTGTTCCCCTTCCAAGAAGATCATTCCTGATCAAACTTCTTCAGACTGTAGAAGGGTCCACTTGGCATCCTGATGAAGCTGCCAGAATTTTAAATCTTGAAAAATCCTGACAAGGTGCCCAAACCAATTGTGTAAAATTTTGCGGTTGAATTGTAGTAGTTCATTACATTTGTGTTGGGCACAGTGATGCAATTGGTAAGCTCTGTTGCCTCACAAGTCCAGAGATCCCTGATTCAATTCCTGATTGAGAGTCCTTTGTGGAGTTTGCATGTGTGAGTTTCCTACAGGTACTCCGGTTTCCTCCCACATTTCAAAGAAAGATATTTAGGTTAGTTTTATGTTGTCTCTAAAGTGTGAGAGTCCAGCTACTGTATTCAGTGCTAGTCCCAAGGCCAGATAGAATGAGAGGGTTGCAGGAGGAAGAGCATCTGGTGTAAATCCGTGTAATATGTGGATCAAATCCACAGTGGCCACCATTAATGGAAGCAGCTGAAAGATGGAGGTCATTAAATTTGCATGCAGTTGAAGCCAGGAGTCTGTAGTAGTAGTGAAAATGTTTTGCTTCGTTTGTAACAATTTTCTAGATTTAGTGTTTTTCAGTACAAATAATTTAATCAGAACAACTATTGGAGTGGAAAGTTGCATATATGGGAAAAAGACAACTACATTTCAGAATTTTAGTACTTGGTATGTTCCTTCTTTTGTTGTAATGCAACAGACAATGATGATCCATATAATCCCAGCATGATTTTACAATACAGGTACAGGGAAGTTCATGACAGTCAGTACTCCTTGATCTTCTTTAGCCTTGGCGTAGTTGTTGCAAAAAGGGCTGCGTAACAGTACATACATAAGCAATTAACATAGGAATTTGTTATAATTACAGTGGGGCAAAACAAGTATTTAGTCAGCCACTGATTGTGCAAGTTGTCCTACTTAGAAAGATGAGAGAGGTCTGTAATTTTCATCATGGGTACACTTCAACTATGAGAGACAAAATGAGAAACAAATTAAGGAAATCACATTGTAAGATTTTTAAAGAATTTAATTGTAAATCATGGTGGAAAATAAGTATTTGGTCACCCACAAACAAGCAAGATTTCTGGCTCTCACAGACCTGTAACTTCTTCTTTAAGAAGCTCTTCTGACCTTCACTCATAACCTGTGTTAATGGCACCTGTTTGACCTCGTTATCTGTATAAGAGACACCTGTCCACAGCCTCAAACAGTCAGACTCCATAAATAAATAAATCAACTATCGGAGCAATTGTAAGAAAATGGAAGCCATACAAGACCATTGATAATCTCCCTCAATCTGGGGCCCCACGCAAGATCTCATCCCGTGGGGTCAAAATGATCATGAGAACGGTGAGCAAAAATCCCAGAACTACACGGAGGGACCTGATGAATGACCTGCAGAGAGCTGGGACCAAAGTAACAAAGGCTACCATCAGTAACACACTACGATCCTGCAGTGCCAGGCGTGTCCCCCTGCTTAAGCCAGTACGTGTCCAGGCCCGTCTGAAGTTTGCCAGAGAGCATATGGATGATCCAGAAGAGGATTGGGAGAATATCATGTGTCAGAATGAAACCAAAAATAGAAACTTTTTGGTTTTCAAAAAACTCAACTCGTCGCGTTGGAGGGAAGAGGGAATGCTTACCTACTGGAAGCATGGGGGGGTGGAAAACCTCATGCTTTGGGGGTGTTCTTTCTGCAAAGGGCACCAGCCAAGACGGATCCGTGTTAGGGAAAAGAATTGAAAAACCATTGTTATCGTGAGATGTTAGCCAAAACCTCCTTTTCATCAGTTGAGAGCACTAAAAGATGGAACAGGCTGGGACTTCCCAGCAGGACAATGATGCCAAACAAAACGCTAGGCCACGAAGGGAGTGGGCTCCATAAAAAAGCATTTCAAGGTCCTGGAGGTGACCTAGGGCAGTCTCCAGACCTTCAACTCAGATTTGTGGAGGGAGGTGAAAGCCTTGTTGCCCAGCGACAGCCCCAAAAACATTCTCACTGCTCTAGAGGAGATCTGCATGGAGGAATGGGCCAAAATACCAGCTACAGTGTGTGCCAACCTGGTGAAGACTTAAAGGAAATGTTAGACATCTGTCATTGCCAACAAAGGTTATGTTACAAAGTATTGAGTTGAACTTTTGTTACTGATCAAATACTTATTTTCCACCATAATTTACAATTAAATTCTTTAAAAATCCTACAATGTGATTTCCTGGATTTTCTTTCTCATTTTTTCTCTCATAGTTGAAGTGTACCTATGATATGAAAATTACAGACCTCTCTCATCTTTCTAAGTAGGAGAACTTGCACAATCAGTGGCTGGCTGAATACTTTTTTGCCCCACTGTATTAAGTAAAATATGGTTATGAAAATGCTGTATAGGACTGTATACTGCAACATAATACGTAGGGCACCACTGTAGTGTTTTTGCTGAATAGGAAACCTTTTCAAATACAGCCCTGATCTTTGGGTCCTTCACATATTTAAGTAGGGAACATGCAAGTAGCAGCATTAAAATAAAAATCTGTATCTGCATACAAGTTAAAATGTACACAATATTTCCTTGTATACTTTGTTTTCTAGACATCGGTTACGTGAGTGATGCAAGCATCCAGGTTGTAGGCAATCTGATTACCACAGTTTTGGTTAGGGCTGTCACAATTCTTACTTAATCATTTAATCACAATTGTTTAAGATCACCTCAGTTAATTGAAATGATTGCAGTTATGTTACAGTAATTGTCCACAGCTGGTAGATTCTGCAACAAGCAGTCTCTGAATTGGGTGTACAGGGTTGACGCAACTAATTTTGAATAAAAGAAAGCAGTAAGTGCATTAATCGAGATGTAATGAAGTTAATGAATACAAAAAAGTTTGAACTTCTAACTTTGTGTTGTAACATGTTTAGAGGGCAGAGCTGAATGATGTGGGTGTTGTTAGCTGTGTAGTTAATTCTGTTTTTGGCATGTATGCTAGCAGAATGACTTTTTTGCTGACATTTTCATTTTTGCCATGCTTTGCGTTTTTATTTTTGTGTATTTGTAGGCATTTGTGTGAGTTTTTGGTCGCCCACACATTTTGGCAGTAATCAGTATTAGCTGCTAATCAAACATGGCTAGTAAGCAAGATTGCTGCTCAGTCTCTTTAGGCCTGTACTTCTTTACTTATGTTCATATGACAACTAATCGTCAGCTGAAGTTTCATGATTGTGACAGCCCTAGTTTTAGCACTGCGAAGATGTCCTCCTGATCCACTCTGAATAGCTTACAGTGTATACAAACTCGTCTTTGTTCTTATGCAACGGAATGCTAGTGCCAGAACGCGTGGGCTTGCTCTGCCTGAGGGTGTGATCAGTTCATATGTTTCAACTTGCATACCCATTTATTCATCCACTAGATGGATGCAGAGCTCTGACTGTGCTCTGTCACATACAGTACAGTGGTGGAGTACCAGTCCATCTTGGGGCATACGAACACACTCACTAATACTGGAACACTTTAGAAACCACAACTGACATAACATGTCTTAGGAATATGGGTGAAAGCCAGAGTACCTTGAGGAAGCCCATGTGGATGTGGAGATCATGTAAACTCCACACAGTCAGCAGCTGGGTTAGGACTTGACCCCAGGTCTCTGGAGCTCTGAGTCACCACTGTGAACTGTTGAGAAGAGTTCTTACCGTGAAAACCGATATTTATGCCAAAATTATGTTTTTTTTCACACCAAAATAGTATCATGCCACCAACATATTGCCAAGTAATAAGCTTGATGCACACAAACATGTATGCAAGTAACGGAATAACACTAATAATTCTATATTATAATTTAGTCTAACTAAATTCTATCGTTTAATTTTGCATTTTATTGTTAGTTTTTGTCCTATTTTGCACTTTGTCTTATTATTTGCTAGTGTTATATAAACCTTATGCCTTTTGTAGCAGTCTGTGTTAAGGGTAGGGATTTTTTACCATTAGCATAGCAACAACTCGTTTGTTGTGGACTTACTTTTTATTGTTAGTATTAAAGCATATTCAGTATGACAGTCAGGGCTTCTTTGATTTATTTTATTGTAAAATAAACTGTTGTATAAAACCAGTAGAATGTTCATGGTCGTGTGTTATCGTGAATAACAAGGACTGTAATGATCTATGGCACTCGCCTTCGAGCAAATCATCAGTTATCGCAAATGTTCTTTGCAAATGTTCTTTGCGATAACACATTCTTCCTTGTTCTATTGCTTAAATAACTCGGCAGGAAAAATTCTGCAGTTCTGTAGGAGTAAAGTGTAATAAGTATTTGAAAAAAAGAGCAGTAGTCAGTAAATAAATAATTGAGCTGTGCTGGATGTTCAATGATAACAACCACTTTGTGCCCCTGTTTGAATGATTTGAGTAATGATATAAAGACGTCTTGGAGCTTTGTTTCACTAACGTTCTCGTTTCCTTCCTCCACCAGGTGTGGCCAGGCGTCGATAAGAAATATGAGCTCTACCAGAAGATGGAGTTGCCCAAAGGTCAGAAGCGAAAAGTGAAAGAGCGCCTGAAGGCGTACGTCAAAGACCCGTATGCTCTTGATCTGATCGACAAACTGCTCGTGCTGGATCCAGCTCAGCGTGTGGACAGCGATGATGCTCTCAACCACGACTTCTTCTGGTCTGACCCCATGCCTTCAGATCTCAAACACATGCTTTCCACACACAACACCTCTATGTTTGAGTACTTGGCACCGCCTCGACGCCGTGGACACATGCCCCCACAGCCGGCCAATCAGAACCGCAACCCAGCCACGGCCACCCAGCCTGAGTTCGACCGCGTTTTCTGATTGGATGATGGGAGACTTGTTGCCTCTGTCTGTAGCATTTCAGATCCTTAGAGGTGTCTTTACAAAGAGTTTTCAGTCTCAGACACTTTCATTCCTGACTTGGAGTTAAGATTTATAGAATTGGAATGAGCAAAGTGAGTTTAAGACTAAGAAGGGATCTAGATCTTCTGCTCTGTTTGGAGTCTTTGGGCCGTATGTGAAGTATAGGTAACAAAACTATCAGATCTAGGCCATCACCGGTACTGCTACATGTGCTGGTTGAGTTTGTATTGTTTTGGTCTAAAACAGTTTTGGGATCAGCTCATGTGTGTTTAACTGACCCAAGAATATTATTTCTGTGGGAATGGCAATATTTCTTACTGCATGGTGCCATGAAACCCCTCTCAGGTGCCTGCTGGCTGGTGTTTGGGTTTGGTTATGGTGAATTAGAAATCAGTTCATGAAACCGTTGTCTGGTTGGCCAGTCCCAGTCAGATGAGCTTTATATACTTGAGGTTTATAGGAGGAATCTGGCAGAGCCCTCCACTGAAGGAAACCATCTTCATTACCGAGTGATATGGAACAGTATTCCTGGCAGCGTTTGCATTAAATTCCATTTAAAGTCAAAATGCTTCCTCATTATATACCCAGGGCTCCTGCAGATCTTCTTCTGTCTCAGTTTAGCACAATGTAATGTCTATGTAAACAAAATTGCTGTAGGCATTTTCCAGTTGGCTTACAGTCTGATCTGCCTATGATGCGACAGTGTTTTACTGTTTTATTTATTTACGTTTTTTTAAGTAATGTATTGGTTTCTGAGGTATTTGTAATTATAACAACAATAAACCTCTTAGCCTGCACTGGCTGTGTTGTAGTATGTATTTGTCATCACCAAGATGCATGGTATTACATCTTTTGGCATGTTGTTCATTTTACAAATGCATTGTTTTGTAATAACACAATTATTGAGTCCAATATGTTATTAAAACAACTTGACTCCTGGAGCTTTACCGCCAGTCATTAGAAGACACTTACAGGGACTTGTAGGAAGAAACTGGCAAGGCAGTAACCTTCACATCAGGAACACATCAGAGAGGTCAAGCCTTGCCTAATTCACAGACAGGCAAGAAGAACAATAAGCAGGTCCAGCTTATGCTGATGTTGAATGTTGGAGGGTTCAGAAGATGGCAGTGCGAGGCAAGAATGTCACCAGCAGAAGTAATGGTCACTGGTCTCCAGCTTCCTGAGTATTTACTTTCTGATTATTGGCTATGTTCTGAATGAGATATACTGGAGTAATGATTTGACTGTGAACCCCACTAAGGTTTTTTTTGTCATCTTTAGCCACACCTTCGAGTGTAGACCATTGATAGAGTGCCTATAGAAAATCATACCCTGTCAAAATCCTATCCTTCTGCCACATTACACCTTGCAAATGAAAATAAGTTCAATCTAACTTCAGGTCCAGTGGTCAAATATAATAGTCCACCTCCAGAGACAAGCGAGTTCCAGTGTTTTGGACCTGCAACACCAAAAGTTCCATCACCAAATGTGTGTAATCTGGGGGACAGGACCAAAGAGAGCAAGAAAGAGAGTACTTGGCCAGCAAGTCAGGGAGAGGATGGAGCCAAACCACGGAGAGATTAAAAGACCAAAAGAAGGATTTTATAGTGGAATCGTGAAAAGATTTAGATATTTCCTATAAAACTCAAACTGACACAAGGCTGGGTGTTCAAATTCTTCCAAATATATCTTGTCTTGTTTTTTTTTTTTCTTAAAAGATTAGTCATTAGTAATCTACCACAAACCACCAGGCCCAAGTTTTGGTCTGATCAGAGCCCACTGGACTCATAAATAGAATATTTTCCTCACATTAAACACAAACTAACTGGGGATCATTTTTAACAACTCTTCATCTGTTTGAAGCCATTACAACGTTGGTTTTTGCAGTTTGGGGTTTGGACCATTTTTTTTTGCTCAAGAGGATTGCACATTATTTGAAGTGTATTATTATATGTTTTTATAGTCAGCATTGCTTATTTAAAATATTTTTAGTAATATTGAGATCTATGGACGTTGTTAAACCTGTTTTAGGTATATGCATTATTAATTGACATCGTCAATAGTTTCTCCCTTTTAAACCGTCCAATCTCTCTATATATCTCCAATGTAATAACATTTGATGTACTAGGACCTGGGGGAGGTGCTTCTGCCCCACAACATTCCTGAAACAGTACTCTGTACCACTTTAATATACAGAAATGAAAACATCATGTAAAAGATTTCATTATATGATTGTTAGTATACTATGATTATTTAACCTTTTTCTATTTTTAGTTCTAAACATTAAAGTTAGATATATCTATAGTTTTCTCAGAATGAAATGTATTTATTGCACTTAAGAAAAGCTTAAGTCGGCTAACAAAATTAGATACAACCTGGGTAGCGCAGTCAGTAGAGCATCAGACTTTTAATCTGAGGCTCCAGGGTTCAAGTCCCTGTGCAGGTGATTGGTTGTGGACTGTGGTAGCCTAGCGATTATGGTACTGGAATATGGACCTAAAGGTCCAGGGTTCAAATCCCACCTCTGCCAACCAGCCAAGGTCATTGAGCGATGCCCTTAACCCACTATTGCTTGGATTGTAATATTGTATCAATTTTAAGTCACTCTGTAGAAGGGTGTCTGCTAAATGCTGTAAATGTAAATGTAGATTTAAAGAGCTAGTTTGGCTGATACTGCCACTTTAAACCCATTTATAATGGGTTGTACCATTGCCCTTTTGTCCTCTGAATGTTTCCTTGAGTGAAAATAAATAAAAATTCAATTGAGAAACTAATTTTCTGCTGTCAAATGTCACACTGTCCTAAAAATTCAGTCAGTTATTAAACTTGAACGAAGCTGCATACCAGATGATGATTGGACCCTTATGTTCTCAGTATTTGAGTAGTGCATTTAGGACCTGCTACTGCATTAGCATTGATTATATCTTTGCTAGATCTGTACCTCTTGCTGGTAGATGGATAGTTAAGCCATATAAGATCTGCATCTAAAACAGACTTTGAATGACATGTCGCTTCATTGAAATTTGCTGCTATGAGGATCTGCAGCAGAATCTCTACTGACTCTCCTGTTGAGACGGTGTAGAATTGCATTTCATATGCTCCGAACAGACACTCCGTTCTTAGAAGAGAATTACGCCTCCTGTCGGTCATAAACTAGTACATCGTGTAGAGACCTGTTATTTCCCCCCCATTAGAGGGCTTAGTGATTTGACAGCTTTACTGGTTTTCGCATGATCTTAAAACCAAATACACCCTCTCACACCAGTGGTCCTCCAAAGCCAAGCTACAGACGCTTCCATTCAAACTTGACAGACGTGCAAGGAGAAACCTTCTAACTGGAGGCCTCAGGTGCTGCTGAATTTTACGTTTTCAGAGCCTGAAGCAGCCACACAAACCGGCTTTTCTCAGAACATCCACATTATTAGGAACTAGCAAAATGTGACGGGAAACATATAAGCGTCCTTTAATAGTGCACCTAATGGCGTTGGGAGCCACTAGGGGTTCTGTCTGTGCTGTGGGTCAGAGCCATTTTGAGGAAGGTAGATGGAGAGAGAGAGAGAGAGAGAGAGAGAGAGAGAGAGAGAGAAAGAGAGAGAGAGACAACACCCACTCACGGAGTTGCGCGCACTCAGTAGCACGGGCGCGCAGCAGAAGTGCCGTACAAAATCGTTTTGGAATCGGACGTGGTCGTGCTCTGGAAGTAGAAGGGCTCTTCGTCCGAGCCGCGGATTACTGAAACCATGAGCTGGGGCATCGAGTTGTGGGTGAGTCTGGTTATTCTCTTAAACGTAGCTCGATTACAGGAAGGCAATAGCGGTTTCACAAGCATCGTTGCTCGCACGCCGTGCGGTAGATCTAGGAGGATCTAACGACAGATTCCGTGCGGTTTCGTTCAGTCTGAACGCGAACACTTGCTGTGTCGTTTTGTGAAAGAGCCGATCTGTGAAACGTACAAACTGCAGCTCCGGCAGAATGGTCAGTGGATGTGAGGGAGGAGGATGACGATCGTCCTGCGCTGGTGTGCTGCAGTATCCTGCTACTTCCCATGATTAAACACAGCGCTGTAGGATAGAGGGCTTGTGAGCCATTGCAGCGACGTTTGGTTTTTGCTATACAGGAAGGAAGGAACAGAAGATGCTCGTACCGTATGCAAACGGTCCATTGATTGTGTGCCGTGATCGTCCTGGTTCATCTCAACTACAGATGGAATCACACCCTGGACACTACGTAATGCTTAGTTGAAGACTTCTCCTCTTCTGGTGATCATACCAGAGAGCAGTCCGAGGGATATTCAGCGCTCTCCTGAAATCCCACAATGCATTTCTGTTGGTTGATGTCCAATTGATGAACCCTAGCTGGTGCAGAATACTAGACTAGGTTTCTATGAGGAAAAGGGAAGCGTTTTAGACAGAGTAGCTTCCTCTTTGATTATCCTCACACTGTGGGTGTGTAAAAGAGACAGGTGTGTGACCCGTGTAAAAACGTTGTTGCTTTTGTATGTGGTCTTGCTAACGATCCTCGTATTGGATCAAGTTTGATGTAGTTCAGAAAGTTTTGCGCTCCCATTGGCGATCCATTGGTGCTTGGTCCTCCAAGATCAGATAGTGGCTGAGAATGTACTGCAGACTGAATATTATACAGTGAAATCCCACAAATCATGAACCCACCCATCCAACATGTCCATATGGGCCCCATGTGGGTTTATGATGGGCTGTGTAATGGACCCATTTTGGACCCGTCTCATTTTGTCTTCAGTTTTCACCTGGGCCCCATGAGCAGCAGCCCATGTGAGTTCATGATGGGTATTAAATGCGTACAATGTGAAACCAGAACGGGTCTCACATGTTGGGGTTTATATGGGTTCCTTGTTTGTAACCCAAGTGAGTTTCATATGGGCCCAGTATGAGCACAGACTGGGACCTTTACGGGCAAACTATGCTAAGGATACATGGTCTGGATATGGAGTAGTGAAGCGTTACACACAGTTCATGATCTTTGAGGTTCATTGACATGTTTTTAAAATATTGCAAAGCATATCACAATCACCATTCTTCCAATCATTCATTTTGATACCTGCTGCTTCCAATTCAGGGTCTTTGGGAACTGGCAGCACAGGGCACAACCAGCTCTACACATACACACACACACACTCGCTCGCTCACACTGGGGCATTTTTAAGAGACCAGTTAACTTAACTCATGTCTTTGGAATGTGGATGGAAACCTGAGTACCTGGTGAAAACCCACATGCACAGCATGAACATGCACCCCACACAGGATGTTCTTGGGCCCATAATCGAACCCAGGATCATGAGAACTGTGAGGTGACAGTGCCAACCACAGCACCGCTGAGTTGCACATTTCTTTCACGCTTATCACATCGTTGTATGAGGTTAGCGCTGGAGCCAAACAGCTATAGAGATCCCTGGTTCGATTCCAACCTTGGGCTCCACCTATGTGGAGTTTGCATGTCCTCCCCGTGCCCGCATGGGTTTACTCAGGGTACTCTGGTTTTTTTCTACATTGAAAAGACATGCGTTAGGTTAATTCACTGTTTCCCAAAGTGAGGTGCGCAGCAAGACACATGAATGAGGCACGTTTGTGCCCCGTTACACATAATGCATGCCACTTGTAATAATTCTACTGTAAAGGTGATTTCTTACTTTATTTTGTTTTTTGCAATAAGAAGTTCCAGTTTTATATGAATTTTTCTACATATTTTCTATATATTACTTAAAATAAATTCCAGTTTGGAAGCAAATGATATGTAAAAGTGTGTTGGATTTGGGGGCTCGAAAATATCTGCAAATGGGAGAGCACTGCTGAAAAGGTTTGGGAACCACGGGGTTGACGGGTCACTCTAAGTGGCCCCATGTGTCTGGCTAGTATAGATATAACTGCTCCTGTCATCAATAGCCATCGATGCTGATATGTTACGTTAAATAAGTAAGCAAACACAGCTTTGCACCTGCAGAAGAGCAGAAATCTACAATTCAGTCTTTTTGATGTGTTAGCTTATTCAACGCAAATCTCTCAAGATCATATGTCTTTATGTTCTGATGTTTCATTTTTCTGTAGTTGCCAGCAAACATACACCATATGCCACTGTCCGTGAATAAACCTTAGGCAGTATTAAACTCTCATCATTGTTGAATCATCACTACACACTTTGTTGGTTTGTTTATTTGGCTTATTTAACATCACTATCAGCATCAGTGGCCATTTCAGCGACACACACAGGGTTGCATCAAGACTAGTCGAGTCAATGCCAATTTAGTGTAATCAATTAACCTAACATGCATTTGTTTGGACTGTGGGTGGAAACTGGAGTACCCGGAGTAAACCCACGCAGACACGGGGAGGACCAAGGCCACCCCACCCTGGGATTGAACCCAGGACCTTCTTGCAGCGGTGTTACCCACCATCATTACACAGAACAGCCTGATTAGTTATACAACATTTTTAGCCAGCATGTACATGCATGAATGCTCAGGTGGTGGAGTGGTCTAGTGCATTACCTCACCAACTACCCTTTTTGGAGTCTCGACAGTGCCTTGTGGTCAGGTTTAGCTTTGCATGCATCTTTGCGTTGATCTCTAGAGATAAATGACCCTGACCAGGAGATGCAGGGTTACTACGGGGGAAAAATAAATAAAAACATTTCACGCATCTGACATAAAGGAGCTCTCATTCAAGAGACAATCTAATGTCGATGTTTGATTGAACAGGAGTACTGAGTATATCTCACCAAAATCAATCATTAGAAGATTGAAAATGTGACAGTAGAAGTTGCACTGATGCTTGCAACAAATCTAATGGTGGCCTAAGACTGTTTGCACAGTACTGTACCTTACCCTAGTGTTAGCCTTCTTGGTTACCTGCTTAATGTAATTTTAACAGAAGGTCTAAATGCTCTGTATAAAGTCAAAGATAGAGCTAAGTAAAAGCAAATACCGGTATATGTCATATTCGTATTAAGCTCTATTATAAGCTTGGTGATGCTCTGTTTTTAAGTATCCAACTTAATTACTGGGTGAGTGATGAATAAATGGAAATCGTACGTAATTGATATACACGTTTTTGACATACACATGGCATATCACACGTGGATTTTTCCTAAAAGGATGCCAAGATGCTGCGTCAGGACTGTAACCCATAGTTTGCCAAGCTGTGGGTGCAAACTGTCAGCAATCCAAATCATGCAGGAACACATGCACCTGTGCTGATACAATGACTTGTTATCTTTGATTAATCTTGTTCTGTGGAGATGACTACTATGCTAAAATCTGGTCGTCACAAAAAAAAAATTCTCAAATAATACTCTGGTCCTTACAGTGGTGCTTGAAAGTTTGTGAACCCTTTAGAATGTTCTATATTTCTGCATATAGAAATATGACCTAAAACATCAGATTTTCCTAAAAGTAGATAAAGAGAACCCTGTTAAACAAATGAGACATAAATATTATACTTGGTCATTTATTTATTGAGGAAAATGATCCAATATTACATATTAGTGAGTGGCAAAAGTATGTGAACCTTTGCTTTTAGTATCTGGTGTGACCCCCCTGTGCAGCAATAACTGCAACTAAACGTTTCCTGTAACTGTTGATCAGTCCTGCACACCGGCTTGGAGGAATTTTAGCCCATTCCTACGTACAGAACAGCTTCAGCTCTGGGATGTTGGTGGGTTTCCTCACATTAACCCACCTTCTCTTGAGATTCAGTTCATGGACAGATGTCCTGACATTTTCCTTTAGAATTCTCTGATATCATTTAGAATTCATTGCTCCAGCAATGATTGGCAAGAAACCGTCCTGGCCCAGATGCAGCAAAACAGGGCCCAAAACCATGATACTACCACCACCATGTTTCACAGATGGGTAAGGTTCTTGATGCTGGATGCAGTGTTTTCCTTTCTCCAGACATAACGCTTTCTTTTAAAAACTAAAATGTATATTTTGGTCTATAATCCACAAAAACATTCTTCCAATAGCCTTCTGGCTGTCCACGTGATCTTTGCAAACTGCAGACGAGCAGCATGTTCTTTTTGGAGAAGCAGTGGCTTCCCTTGCAACCCTGCAGCAGACCATTGTTGTTCAGTGTTCTTCTGATGGGTGGGACTCATGAACATTAACATTAGCCAATGTGAGAGAAGCTTCACATACTTTTGTCACTTACTAAATATGTGATTATTGGATAATTTCGTCAATAAATAAATGACCAAGTGTAATATTTGTTCATTTATTTAACTGGGTTCTCTTTAGCTACTTTTAGGACTTGTGTGAAAATCTGATAATGTTTTAGTTCATATTTATATAGAAAATTCTTAAGGGTTCACAAACTTTCAAGCACCACTGTAAGTAGCAAAATTGAGAGATATTGTGGAATCCTAACGCAGAATCAAACGCTCTGTGCTTCTCTTTCTCCCAGTGTGTGTGTGAGTGTGTGTGTGAGTGTGTGTGTGTGTGTGTGTGTGTGTGTGTGTGTGAGATACGTCCCATGCGGTGAAAGCATGACTGCTTTGTATTTGACCTGATTTTATTTTAGGCTGCTAACACAGTGTGATTTCCTGCTGATTCAAAGTATAGCAAAAGGTTGGTCTTCTAAAGTTTCTTGTATTGAATCAGCAGGGAATTGATTCTCCATTTTACTTTCTCAGCATGATGCTCAGAAATAGGTTTGCACTCTTCTCATGTCAGTTGTTGTGCAACTTTAGTGGTGGTTGGTCATCCCAGAAAAAGGACCCCCCAAAAGTGGTTTCAACTAATAACTAAGAGCGTTCTGTTGAGCAACTTAGTTTTGTCATTTCCTGATACAGGAAACCGATTGAACTGGCTTGTACGGCACAAAATCCTACTACAGAACTGTTTTCAGTACACTCCTGGGCGAACCATAAAATAGGTCAAACCTAAAGTTTGAAAGAAAATTAAGAATGAAAATGCACTCCTGACACCTGTCCCAACATTTGCTCACCAGAGCTTATTGCTTTAGTGGGGCAGCACAGTGGCGCAAGCGTTAGCACAATCACCTCACAGCTCCAGAGATCCTGGTTTGATCCTACCCTCAAACTCCTTCTGTGTGGAGTTTGCACTTCCTCCCCGTGTCCGCGTGGGTTTACTCCTGGCGCTCCTGTTTCCTCCCACATTCCAAAGTCATGCTTTAGGTTAACTGGTTGCTCTAAATTGGCCCAGTGTGAATGTATCTGTCTAGTATCAGTGTAATTTTGCTCCTGTTGTGAATAGCCAGTGAGTGCGTTTACATGCAGTTAATAATCTGATAACTGCAGGAAGTCAGATTTTGTCATTAATCCGATTAACGACTAAACATGCACTTGAGTAATCAGATAACGGGAAACCTCCGGGTGTACATGACTTAGGCAATAATCGGATTTCTGCTTTGCAACCAGCCAATAATCCCATAGTAATATGTGACATAAACTTAGTACTTTAATATTAAATATGCAAATTATTCATTTTCTCGTGTATATACTGCGAGTCTCCACAAAGAGTTTGATAGGCGTTTCGCTGCCTTTAGTTCCAGGCACGTTTAATTCCGGGGTTGCCAGATCCAGGCAAGGAAACACTAAGGAAACTTAAAGTAAATAGAAAAAAGAGGCTAAACATAAAGCAAAGTTGATAGAAATCGGCACAGTCAGACGGGTAAATGGTTAACAGAAGCATCCGATTTCTGGGGTAAAATCCAGCTCCTCTTTATCAGAGTATGCTTTATACATGACAAAACTTGAATAGTGATATGATGTGACGTTATAAAACATACAAAACAAACAAACTTGTCGTTGGTTGTCAGAAAACATAGTCGTTATTGGTACACAAGCTGAACATATGAAAAGATTGAAATGTTTGATATAAAACTAACACATGGCTGGGTGTTCAGAATCTTCCAAAATATCTTTTGGCTTTCTTAAAATAGTAGTCGTTAGCTGGTAAACTGGTAGCTTCTTGTTTTGGCCTCGTCAGAGTCCAGATTTGGAACCTATAGAAAATATTTAGTTTCCCATTAAACACAGACTTACTGGGAAACATTTGTCCTCTGCTCATCAGCTGTTTGAAGCCATTAGCATTGAGTGGAACAATATTGATTTTGTAATGTACTTCTGAGCAGTTGATTCTGCCTCTCCCTCTGAGCACAAAACCTCCACCATACTTCACTGTTGAATGCAGACACTCTTCCATGTAGAGCTCCATAACTGCCTTCTGTTAGAGCCAAAAGTCTCGAATACTACCTCATTAGTCCAGAGCACTTGATGCCTTTGTGCTACGCCCCAGTCCTTTTTGTTTCTTTGTGCGTAGGTGAGTCACTTAGCTTTGCTTCTCCCTCTGAGCAATGGCTTAGTCACAACTCTTCAGTGGAGACCTTTTTTTGACAAGACTCCTCTGGACTGTAGATGGATGTACCAGGTTCAGGAGCTGAAAGCAGTGCTAGACGTCTTCAGATTTTGAAGAGAAAGAAGCCTCATTTACTGCTAATCTTCTGCACTCTGTTTCTGTGGCCGACCACTGCGTTTCTTCTTCTTGTTCTTGTCCTTGCGTGTTTGTTTGTGCTTGTGCAAAAGAACTATGTACCCACAGTCTCGATGTGCTCTGCTGCTTACTGTGTTACTTTGTTTAGCAACATAGGACAATCACCCTGTGGATTTTTTTTTATTTGCAAAAGAAATGTTTGTGTAGCTTAAACATCTGGTTTCCTACTATTAGAATAATGCAGAAGAATTACAATAACCACAAATTCTGTAAAACTGTTCAGTGCCTGAACTGACATAGTTCAACAAGGTGCTGGGAACATTCCTCAGCAATTTTGGGCCATATATATGAATATATACATATATATACAGTGGTGCTTAAAAGTTAGCTTGAACCCTTTAGAATTTTCTATATTTCTGCCTAAATATGACTTAAAACATCACCAGATTTTCACACAAGTCCTAAAAGTAGATAAAGAGAACTCAGTTAAAGAAATGAGACAAAAATATTATACTTGGTAATTTATTTATTGAGGAAAATTATCCAATATTACATATTAGTGAGTGGCAAAAGTATGTGAGCCTTTGCTTTCAGTATCTGGTGTGACCCCCCTGTGCAGCAATAACTGCAGCTAAACGTTTCCTGTAACTGTTGATCAGTCCTGCACACCGGCTTGGAGGAATTTTAGCCCATTCCTTACATGTATATATAGATATACGTATATATATATATATATATATATATATATATATATATATATACACAGTAAGTGCTCGACTTACGACGCAGATCCGTTCGGTGTAAGTTGGAACATACTGTACGTAAATAACATACTGTAAGCACTTATCCTATCCTAACACCTATCCTAACACAGTAATTATCAAAAAACGAGCCGCGTAACCGTGTATTCTTCCGCCGCGCACACCAAACACGAAGTTTGCGTTATGACGTTTACGACGCAAAACCACTTAAGTGCGAAACAAGGCTTTAAACAGTAAATGGGAGATGTGTCATAACTACGAAATGTCGTAACTCGAGACCGTCATAACCCGAGGACTACCTGTGATATATCTATAATATATATATATCTATATATATAAATATATATATATATATATATATATAATTATATATGTTTAACCGGTTGAATTTGCCAATACTGCCCAGCACTAGTCAGCACTAGTCGAAACTGAATTTTTATCCGTTTGTATGTTATTATTTTGAGTAATATTGGCACATATTATTAGTATTATAGTTGGTGAGTAATTTGGCCAATGGTTACTATGGAATTTGTTCTCTTAAAGTGGTGTTGGTGCACAGTTCAACCTGTCACGCTTCCCTGTTACATATGCAGGACAAGTTGCTCCATTGCTGAAAACTGTTATGGTTGTTAAAAAGATGGACAGTATATTATAAGCACCATATAAATATTTTATCATGCACCTTGCCATGATACTAGCGGAAAAAGTAATGGTCTTAAAACTTAGTCCTGGACCTGCATGTATAAAATAAATGCCAGAGACGATTACCAAACTTGGAGTTTTTCATGATAAATCGGTTATTAGCTTGATCTATATTCAGTGGGGGTTGGCAGAGGAGTGCAGGAGTGGTGGTTACAGCTCCAGAGACCCAGCCCGATCACTGAATTGTAGAGTTTGATTATTCTCAAGGTGTCTCAAATACTCTGTTTACTCTCACATTATTAAGACATGCGTTAGGGTTAACTGTCATTTCCTGCATCAGCTGATCGCAGAGAATGCTGGTGTCTCTATCGTTCCCACTATAGAGAGCATCCTCACTCAGGGACTCTGTGTGTGGTTCTACAAGTGCACAGCAGCACACAAAAAGAAACTATATAGGATTGTGAGGTCTGTGGAACAGATCGTTTGGGGTTCTCTACCAACCATGGAGGATCTACACAGCTCTCGTTTGTATTCAGAGAGCCCCACAAAATTATTATGGACGTTTCTCAACCCCGGGTCACCAACTATGCAGCTACTACCATCAGGTAGACGTTACAGTTCAATTAAAACAAGGACCAACGGCTCAGGAATAGCTTTACCCCACAAGCAGTTCGGGCTCTAAATAACTCATTATAACTCTATTAATCACGTTTTTTAAATAAAAATAGGGCCTGTCTGTGAAATATTTACATTTTCTACATTTTCAATGTTACGTAGGGAACTGTGCAATTTCTTTATTTATCATTTTTGTGTGCAATCTGTGTTGCTGTGTTTTTTTGGTTTCTATCATTGTGTTTTTAAAACTCTTTTTTTATATTTTTCTACAGGTTACTTTGTGAAGGATATTTTCTGTAATTTTTCTACTATTTTTTCTTTTCTTGTTGTTTACACCGCAACGTAGGGCACCTTAATTTCGTTATACCCGGTATAATGACAAAAATAAATTATTCTGATTCTGATTCTGATACTTCCAACATACGTTAAAATGTCAAGCATGTCATTCATTCTTATTAATCTTTAGTAAATTACTGTTATTATTGCTTGGAAGTAAAGTTAGAAGAGCTGAGTGATCTAATTGCGCCCAAACCCTGAGTTTCGGGTATGACAGCCGGATTAAGTGCTTCTTCAAAGGTTCAAATAGCACTCCCTTCAGTTAGCTGCTTGGTCCTTTCCATGATTCGAAATGAATCAATGGGTATGGATAGTGAGGAGTGAGAATGGGTGGGTCTTATATTTACTAGGGGTGGCAACGATGCAGAAATTTCATGATACGATATGTATTGCTTTTTTGCTCCACGATACGATATATTTTCCATACAAAATGAAAAAAGAAAGAAATTTGATTTGAATTCCCTTTTAATAAGAGATCCAAGGAAGGGTCAATACACTTTGCTCTGCAAGCTTGGAAAATGGCTGCTTGCTTGGGAGGGTTAAAAAAAAATCACCAAGAAGCTCTTGCCATTGCGATTTCTTTTTTGAAGTGCATGGGTCCAGGAACTTCTGAACTGTTGGTCTAAACTATGGTGGCTCTATGCAGATGGACTGACATCTCGGTAGTATAATGATGCTTGACCAACTATTCTGTAAAAAAAAGTAGTGTGTCGATCGCTCACGGGGGCCCACTGTATTAGGTATGTCTAGCAGTTCAATGAGTTTTCACACCAAGAGGTATACTACCAAAAATAGAATGTGAGAAACCTTTTATAGGGCAGTGGGGGAAGCATTTTTACACCCTCTTGTGGCAAAACTCAGATGTATCATCAAACCATATATGTAATCATTTATATACAGGGGGCAAAAAAGTATTTAGTTCAGCCACTGATTGTGGCAAGTTCTCCTACTTAGAAAAGAGAGAGAGGTACCTTTCAACTATGACAGACGAAATGAGAAAAAAAAATTCAGGAAATCACATTGAAGGATTTTTTAAAATTTAATGTAAATAATGGTGGAAAAATAAGTTTTTGGTCACCCACAAAACAAGAAAGATTTCTGGCTCTCAAGGCCTGTAACTTCTTTTTAAGAAGCTCGTCTGTCCTCCACTCATTAACTGTATTAATGGCACCTGTTTGACCTCGTTATCTGTAAAAAGACACCTGTCCACAGCCTCAAACAGTCAGACTCCAAACTCAACCATGGGCCCCAAAGAGCTGTGAGGACACCGGAGAAAATTGCAGACCTGTTACTAGTTGGGAAGAGTAAATCTACATAGGCAAACGGATGGTGTGCAGAAATCAAGGTTGGAGCAATTGTAAGAAAAATGGACTACATACAAGCCATTGATAATCTCCCTTGATCTGGGGCCCACGCAAGATTCATCCCGTGGGGTCCAAATGAAGAAGAATGCTGAGTTGCATTCCAAGAACACCATACCTACTGTGAAGCATTGGGGCTGGAAACATCATGCTTTGGGATGTTTTTATGCAAAGGGGACGGACGATGATCCGTGTTAAGGGAAGAATGGAATGGGGCATGTATCGTGAGACTTTTAAGCAAAAAACCTCCTTATCGTGAGAGCATTTGAAGATGGAACGTGGTGTCGTCAGCATGACAATGATCCCACACACGCGCTTGGGCCACGGAGGAGGGCTCCGTAAAAAGCATTACAAAGGTTTTGGAGTGGCCTAGCCGTCTCCGGACCTCAACCCAATAGAAAATGTTGTGGGGAGTTGAAAGTCCGTGTTTACCCACAAAACATCACTTAGAGGAGATCTGCATGGAGGAATGGGCCAAAAATACCAGCTACAGTGTTTTCTGGGCCAACTGGTGAAGACTTACAGGGAACACGTTTGACCTCTGTCAATTGACAACAAAGTTATGTTACAAAGTATTGCAGTTGAAACCAAAAATTATTGACCACCCAATACTTATTTTCCACCCATAATTTACATTTAAATTCTTAAAAAATTCCTGCAATGTGATTTCCTGGATTTTTTTTCTCATTTTGTCTCTCATAGTTGAAGTGTACCTATGGTGAAAATTACAGACCTCTCTCATCTTTCTAAGCAGGAGAACTTGCACAATCAGTGGCTGACTAAATACTTTTCTGTCCTACTGTAGCTGCCTGAGACAAATGCATGCCGAGTTTTGCAGCAACTCGACATTTACATTTTTTTGTCAGTGAACATAATTACTAAACTAAGTGATCTCTGTCTCTGTATCAACAGAGAAATGAGTTTGCTTGCTGTGTTTAGTTACTTTTAAATAAGTATTACAAAGCAAGATGAAAACATAATTGTGATAAAATTGTAAATTGTAATCCAGCGTAAAATGATATGTTTGCCAGATTATCACTGAATGTAAATGAATGTTATTAGGGCTATTAAGGCCCCTTCACATCAAAAGATGCCTGATGTAGGTGAAATTTATAAATACGGTTTGATTGTAAATATGAAACAGCAGTGATGACCAATCCAAACAGCCAGTGAGCTAATATCTCATAGTAAAATCTCAAAATGGAATGATCTGGTTATTCATATGGATCATACCCAAGAATGACTAGCTAGCTCTGGGCTTAATCATTTGAGATTGTTGGTAGGTAATCTCTCTCTCTCTCTCTCTCTCTCTCCTCTCTTCTTCTCTCTCTCTCTCTCTCTCTCTCTCTCTCTCTGTCTTTTAATGACTCCTGCTAGGCTTTATCCATGTTGACAGAGGATTCAGGTTTAATTTATTCACTCCTGCTGAGTAACTCATCAACACTGATCCTTAAAAAGAAATCTGTGACTCGACTCCAGAAAGGACTTCCAGTGTCCATGTTGACTCACTGAATCAGTGGAATGATTTATCCCAGTGATGCAGCAGGGAGCTGATTGTCTGCAGGTTTAAAGCAAAGCTGGTTCTGTTATTATATCATGGGGCTCAGAAGGGGGCTTGTTCTCTCTGTGAATCAATACAAAGCTGATTCTTTATGTGAATCTTAAAGCTCTAGGCATTTCTAGGGACAGAATGTGTTCTCAAAGAAAGAACGTATAGTTACCCACACCTGATAATGTCTTTGTGCTGTGTGTTAGGAGTCTCCCACACATGATGTTAGTGGAAATGCACAGTGGTACTGCAAAGTGGTTTTCTGGTTCCGTGACTCCAACCAGCACCAGTATTATTTGTTGGCTGGTCTGATTGTTCTTGCTGCATGCTACTTGTTGCTAACTGGCCGTTGCTGCCTGACTTGTATAACAAGTACTTTGGCCACTAGTTGAGGATTTTTGCATTTGCTTCTGCTTTTGTATAGCTATTTGTAGTTGTCACTGGGATACACTGACAGACATAATGGCAGTGTTTGATGTGTTTTAAGCATTATGATTATTATTAAAGCAATATTAAAAGTAACTACTAATTACAATGGCAGAGTCTTTGGGTGTAGAGATAGAAAGATATAGAAGACAGAATAATGGGGAAATCACAAACAAACACCTAAATGACTGGGGAAATGAGCAGAAATGTTGACATGGTTCCTGGAGCTTTAATGGCATTTGATCTATTCATTCATTCATTCATTCATTCACTTTCTTATCCACTTGGCTTGGCACCTGCTCTCTTGCGACTCTGTCTAGGATCAAGTGGATATGGGGACTAGAAAAGTGCATTTCCTGAAGGAAACACAGTATGGTTGCACAGCTAAAGTGGATTCCACTTGTTAGGCTCTTCTACATGGCCAGTAAGGTGCGATAGTTTTGGTAGGTCAGGGCTGTGTTGTTGCTAAGGCATTACTGTGTGGTTGTTATGGTTTTCCAGGTGGTTGCTATGGTATCTCAGGTGGTTGCTGTGGTTTTGCAGTGATATAAGAGGGGCTTGCTATGGTGTTGCTATGGTATACCAGGTGGTTGCTATGGTGTTGCTGTGGTATCACAGGTAGTTGCTATGGTATCACAGGTAGTTGCTATGGTATTGCTATGGTGTTGGTAGGTGGTTGCTTAATATGGGGTTGATATGGTATTCCAGGTGGTTTCTATGGTGTTGCTATGGTGTTGCTATGGTATACCAGGTGGTTGCTATGGTATCACAGGTAGTTGCTATGGTATTTCTATGGTGTTGGTAGGTGGTTGCTTAATATGGGGTTGATATGGTTTTCCAGGTGGTTTCTATGGTGTTGCTATGGTATCAGAGGTGGTTGCTGTGGTGTTGCTATGGTATACCAGGTGGTTGCTATGGTGTTTCTGGGATATCATAGGTGGTTGCTATGGTGTTGCTAGATGGTTGCTATGGTGTCCTAGGTGGTTGCTATAGTGTTGCTATCTGTCTTCAAGCCCGGAATGCACAATCAGACCGAACGATCTGGCGACAATATCTAAACTTTGAAACGAGATACGCTGTGAAAATATTGCTGAAAAATAAGAATAAAACAAAAATAAATAAATAAATAAATAAATAAATAAATGATATGGCGGACAACGATATTGCTTCGCAGTGTGCAACCATAATAATTTATCGTTCATATTAGTGACCAAAAAACTTACTTCAAACTGAAAATTTGATCATAAGAAGCAAATAGAAAGCTTGTTTGTTTGTTCTGCTTTTTTCTTTCTGTTGAATGACTTTTATCATTTTCTATTATTTCCGATACCCCCCATGAACAGTGATTACAAATGGCTTGTCTCATATCTTGGTAGATTGTGAAACGATTCCACAAGACTGGCATTTGATGTTGCTCATGTTTGAATGTGTGTATGATGGACTGGCACAGGATAGCACAGGAAACAATCAGTTTGAAGTATTTTCTCATTTTCATTACCATGATATTTATAAAATGATATTTAAGTTTGGGTTTGTGGGTTCCTACTCGCGTTTCATGTCCTGCTAAATGTCTTGTAGGTTAGGTTTTAGCCTAAGCCCCTTGTTAGGGTTAGCAGTGACTGTATTAGCTCTCCCCTTGGTGGTCTGTGTGTAGTAGCATTAGCATTGTAGGTGTTTTCTGTTTTGTCTTTGTTAGTATTTGGCTCGGTCTGTTTATCCTAGCACTGTAGGTTTGTGTTAGCACATAGTCTCATTGTGTTAGAGTTAGCCTGTTGTCTGTTTGTTAAGTGTTACTTGTCAGTGCTGGCTGTTAGCCTCATGTCTCTGTGTTGGCGTCTGTACCTAGCATTGTCTGCCAGTAGTAGCTCTGTCTGTTTTTCTGTTACCTTAGCACCTTAAACTTTCTGTATTCACCATTTATTACCATGTCTTCTAAATAAAGTCCACAGACTTGCGATTACGTCAGTCTCCATTGTCCACTGAACGTGATGTTGAGATCCTGGTTACTTGTATGGATGAGTCAAAAGGGTTATAAGAATTTCCTCTTGTTTGAATTAGCTTAATCTCACACTGAAAAAAAGAGAAATCCAACCTTTAATTGAAGTAAATTAGTCTGAGAAACAAACCCTGTATCAAGCAGTAATTATTTTTTTAACAGAACTACATGTGACCCAAGTCTTTGTTTCCCGAGCGCACAGTGAGGAGGACGTTAAGACAATATCCTCAATGTTCACTGTTGGAGAGTTACAGGAAAAGTAGCATCTTGTGAAAATAGTGTCTTGGGGTTATCGGGTCTCCAAAACAACCATCAGGCACCACCTTAGTAACAACCGATTATTTCAAAAACTTGCCAGGAAAAATACTTTCCTGTCATCTCACCACAAATCTAAGTGCCTGGAA